>JASCZI010120952.1:67058-85282 GCA_036250425.1 Stylosanthes scabra | reverse complement strand
TATGAAATGTGGGTGTTTAATCTTTAAAGGGATGAGAGAGAGTGTTAGAAAGGTGTTTGTTTGTGTTAAATTTCTGAAAATGGATTGAAGAAAGAGAGAGAGAGAGAGTTCGGACCAAGGGAGTAGGCTAGAGAGAAATTTTTGTTGTTTGAAGTTGTCATTTGTTTGTATGAAGGTAAATGATTAGTAACTAAGTTAAATGGTTAATCAAAAATGAATTAGGGGGGGGAGGGAGTAGGTTTCGAATAGCAAGGAAAAAGGAGTGGAGCTCATTAGTTTTGCATTGCTTGAGGCCATGCAACCAATAGGATTAAAAAGGTGTGTAAGGAAAAGTAATATTATTTTAATCATGGTAACTTTTTATGAGTAACTAACAAGTAAACCTAATTACCATGAGTAACTATTTTATTTTTGGACATTTTTGGGCTGAAGGAACTCGGCTAGGGCTTCCATGCTCATATACGAATTCCGGAAAATTTTTCGTTTCCGAAATTACGCGCATTTTTGCAAAACCGTTAAAAGCGTGCCGTAAGGCAAAAAGCGTAGCGCTATTTTCGTACCATAGTCTTAGAATCATCATCATCATCGTCCAAGTCATTATTTAGCATCACACAACATCATTTCAAGCAAGCGAGATTGAATACGTTTCGTTATATGCGTTTCGGACAAAACCATCAGTTAAGAAAAGCGTTGCGAAAGACTGGATTTTACAAATAGCGTCAGGGAGAAAATTAATGAAGAATAGAATTGGAATTTCAAGTTTCCAGGCCAGGGCCAAGCCCCTTTGCAGGCCCAATTCGACCTATTTTAAGGAGGAACAGCTGAAGACACAAGCATCATCTCACCATTATGATCATTTTGTAGTTTTTGGAGAATTTCCATTTATCTCATTTTCTCTTAATTTCTTTAATTGTTCTTCCTCTTTTTGTCAACCATCACCATCCAAACTTTTCTTTTGTTAATTGTTTGAGTACTTGTTTTGTGGATATTTTTACTTGGTTAATGAATCTCTTGCTTATTAATTTCAATTGCTCATCTTTATTATTCTTGTAGTTCTTTTACTCTTGTTCATATTTTCTAGATTGTTAATCTTTGTTTGATTTTATGATCTCTTGCTATTTTATGCTTCTAGTAGTTATAATTGTTGATTCACCTTTTTGATCATCTTTAATTGTTCATTATCACAGTTTTAATCATGTCTTTATTTTATGCCTACCAAGTGTTTGATGTTTTATTTCTTATAGCTATGGAGTAGTGTTCTTGTATCTTGGTCATGGGGTTGAAGTGTGGATGATCTTAGCCACTAATCCCTAAGGACAAGAATGGGTTAAGACCTGGGTTAACACTGTTCCGTTAACGCTAGGCTTTTCCTAGTGATGATTGAGTCCTTAATGAGGTGAACTTGATGGATTATTCATGTTCCAAGGACCTAGGACATTCGCACTAGTGAGTTGCATAGGACATTCGGAATGGGGTTATTTCCACACACTCGACCTCTTGAAAGAGTGTGGTTTAATGTCTTACGTGACAACCATTTATAATTGGGATTGGTGGTGATCATAGGGACACATTATACTTCAACTCAAGACCAAGCACCCTTATTACTTGCAGACCAAGTCATCTCTTATTTTTTTCCATTTTCACCATCACACACACAATTGCAACCCCCAATCTTTTCACAACCATAATTGAACCACGATTCAACTCTTAGGGAGAACGACCCGAGTCTCGTACTCGGTATTTTAAATCTGGTTGCAAACTCTGTGACACCTTTTTGTTGACACGAACGTTCCGACCTCGCTCTCATAACTTGTTTGGGTTCCGCTACGGCGATCTCTCTCTCGTTCTCATGACCGCAAAGGAATTCCGAATTAAACTTGTTTGCGATTCCTAAAACGACTCTCGTCAATCCCACTATATAATAAGAGAGTAGTTGATAAATTGTTGTTTGACAAGTGATCTTTTTATATAGAGCAAGTCTTTGGTGGCAATGTTGTAGTGCACAATGGTGGCAAGTCTCTGAAAGATACTCACATTAGTAAATTTTATACAATTTTAAAATTATTAAAAATAGGAGCACCATATATTTGTTTAAAAATTTTAGTAATGACAGTGAAATTTGAATATCAATTTTGAAGTTAAGATTTCTTTCTAAAAACTTATAAAAAATAAGGTCACAAACAAAAAATTTCATTTTAATTTATTTATTTATCATTATTTAAGTTTTATATATTTGCATAGTTTTTTATATGAGTTTAATTTTGATACACTGACAGTATAAATAGTTTTACATAGTCATCCAATCAAATTCATGCATTTATATGACTTTAGAAGTAGTGGGGTTAAAAATTAATTGCTTTTGATTATGTGGAAACACCTGATTTGATGTATGTGTAAAACTCTTTTACACTAACAGTGCATAAAAATTAAATTCTTTTTATATAAAAAACTTATAAAATTAAATTATTCTTACTCTTTCCGCGCACCATGCTGGTTTGACTCTAGTTTAAAATAAAAATAGTACTTCTCTTCATTCTATACATGTTAAAAACTCTTCACCATAGAATTGTCAATCTATACCTTTTTCTTATTTCCCAAGGTATCCTCAACCTGTCAGGTTGAGGTCTAATCCTCTGCGGATCTGAACTTTATTTAAGAATTTGTCGCTGGCCGCTGAGTTACTGCATTCATAAGACGAGATTCGAACTCCCAACACTTACTTAAACGGATTAGTGAGCTAACCATTATACCAATCCAAGTTAATTTTATGCTTCGACTACACACACTTGGCCATGTCCATAGTATTCAATAATCGAAATTCATGACTATTAGTAGTAGCTACTTGAGTTCCCGCGCTTCTTATTTAGCAAACCAATTTGCTATTTGGATTGATATTAAATTAAAGAATATTTTAGATGTATGCTTATTTTGTCCAACTAAATTCAATAAGAGAAAGTTTAGGGAGCCTATAATTTTTTAGCCAATAAGTGGTTTTCTCTCTCCTCTTTTACCACCTATTATTTCCCTAATTACACTCATGAGCTCCCTATTAGTCCCCTAATATTGGTTCCATAACATTACTCATTCAATAAAGTTATTTATTCTATGCTAAATAAAAGACTATTTCGATATCAAATAGAAGTTTATTTCGATACTATTTTTTGTATTATTTGATATCAAAGTGATCTTTTATTTACCATAAAAATAAATAATTTAATTGATCAAAATAAATATTTAAATAACATTATTGTAAATTAAATATATAATATTAGATATTATTATGTTTATTATTTACATAAAATTATACCTATTAAATTAAATAAGATAACTTTAAATTATGACTATCCAAATATAATTTGATAATATATGATGACCATATATTATGTCATTACTATTTATTCATTTCAAAATCCTACTTTTTATTTTTTTTCCCGAATATAATTTTCGGATGATGAAATTTCAACATATACATACACATTTGAGTATTTATTCACACTTACATGTTTTCATTTCCTTTTGTTTATTGTTTGGTGTGAAATTTCATTAATAAATGAGACTTTTGACTTATAAATGAGTAGCCAAGAATATATAAGTTGAAGTTGGGAATATATATATTAGCACGTGTTTAATTAATTAATCTTATTCAGTAGAAGTAATTGCACATTTGTAGGGAGTACTGCTTTATTTTTAAGGAGAATATGGGTTTGCTTACTTGAAGACCAAGGATAAAGAGTAACTCCCAAACAGAACATGAGTTTACTTATTTGAAGACCAAGGACTAAGAGTAACTCCCAAGCAGAACATAGGTTTATTTATTTGAAGGCCAAGAATTAGAAGTAACTCACAAGCAAGCATTATTTATAAATAGATGATTTCATTCATTAATTGGGCATCACTTCCCTTCACCTCACAACACCATGAAGCGCTGCCAAATTCCAGTCACACTGACGCACGAATCCAAAGAGTGCACATGCCAAATGTGAGTGAGGAGTGGTCACTATTATTTTTTTTCATTTTTTTTAGTTTAGTTTCTTTCCATTGTTATTTATCTTTCCTGCACTTTCTTTCTTGTTATTTATCTTCATTCTGCGTTTCTTTTTTGTTCTCTTTCATTTTCTGTTAAGTTGAGTACTTTTCTATACTTAGTTTCCTTTTGCATACTTTACACCTTATTTTTCTCTGGTTTTTTTTGTGAGTACATGCTTTTTGCTATTTTGCATAATTTATTGTAATTATTTCTCATCATTAATCATAAAGAGAAGTTATTGTTCTTGCATCAAAATTATTTTTTAACAAAAAAAAATCTTAGGAGTCGAAACCACACTATTATTTAAAAAGGAGTCGCAACCCGCTCCTCGACTACGAAATTGTGGTGCAAGCTCGGTCAACATTTTCTGTCGATTGAACAAAAATCCAGCGAAACATTTATATTATATCTTGATAATTGTATGTTCAAATAATATTTTATGGATTAAAGATTTGCAATTGTGTAAGGAAATAAGCAATCCTTTTACAAGTGTTTCGATTAGTGCTGTTTAAGATCCAAATAGATTAATTACACGTTATTTAACTGATTATTATGAAACTTTTTATTTAATTTTTCTTTGAAAATTCTATAAAAATATTAAGAGTAATACTATGAACCAACTTTAGCGGACAAATAGGGAGCCAGTGATTGTAATTAGGGAAATAGTAATGTTACGGAACCAATATTAGGAAACTAATAGGGAACCAATGAATGTAATTAGAGAAATAATAGATGGTAAAATATAACTAAAATAACTTATAAAATTTTAACATGACAGATATAATTAAATATAATTTAAACTATTTCTAATTATTACTATTATTATTATATAATTATTTAATTTGAATTTGTGAAACTATTATTATTATTATTATTATTATTATTATTATTATTATTATTAGCAATTGTTGTAAAATTTCCCTCATCGGAAAGGAACCAAATCCGAGAAACTTATCACGGGTATTCTTTAAAACGGTATAAAAAATTTAATTTGTTATGAGATATATATAATAAATATATTTATTTTAGAGTAAATAAATAAAAGCACATGAAATATTTTATGGTGAACCAAGATAAACATAAAAAATTCGAAAAGATAAAAACACATATAAAAATTTGGAATAATGGATAAAAGTAATACACATACTATATTTATTTTTAATTAACAATTGATAAAAATATACACCGCCATGTATATTTTTGTTTATAATTAATTATTTTTAAGATATATTTTAATCCATTCAAATTTTATATATGTACTTTTATTCATCATAAAATTTTTTATTTGCGTTCTTCTTCATTGGTTTTTCGCTTTATTTTATTTGAGAAATTTTTGCGGTCGAAACCATGCAAAATAAGCACTCATCAATGTGTCTCGTCGTATCATTGCCACGT
The DNA here is from genome assembly GCA_036250425.1 of Stylosanthes scabra. Lineage (NCBI taxonomy): Eukaryota > Viridiplantae > Streptophyta > Magnoliopsida > Fabales > Fabaceae > Stylosanthes > Stylosanthes scabra. Next base: position 79,860 of record JASCZI010120952.1, on the reverse strand, counting down.
GAAAGGCGCATTGAATAAGACAATGCAAATGACCTTTCCTTTTCGTTAAAATCAAGATTCAAGACTAGTTTTGAACCACTTATATAAAACATGTGTCATATTTCATATACTCAACTACTACTCATGTGGAACAAAATAATCAAATTTATTAGAGTAGATGACCAAGTGGGAGACGAAAGATTTACGGTGAATAAAAATAAATTTCAAAAATAAATTTTAAAAATAATTAATAATGAACAAAAGTATAGATACCACGTATATTTTTTGTTATCATTAATTAAGAGTAATAGATAATATATATTTTGTATTTATTATTAATTGTCTTAAAATATATTTTTATCCCTCTAAATCTATCATTTATATTTTTATCTATTATAAAATTTTTCGTATACATTTTTATCTATTTACTTAATTTATTAATTACATATACATCTATTTTCGTTATACATTATCATAAACAAAAGTCCATACACACATTTATTTTCCTCCACTATTTTTTTCTTCTTATTTGCTTCGTGATCGTCATTGCTGTTGCGTTTTTCTTCTTTTTCTTCGCTGCATCATCGTCTCCGGAATTGAATAAACTTGAAATTTTGACATAAAAATATACTTAGAATTTACATAAGAATAAACTCATTATAATAATGTGATGTGATATTATTTCAATTTAGCATATATAAAAGTTCCATTGAATGTGATATAGAAACTCCATTCAATTTGGCACATAAAAAAGTGAAAAATTTGACTGAATTTGTCATAGGATGTTTATTCATACAAATTGTTAATTTTAACGTAGGAATATTCTTGAATTTGACATAGAATTACATTTAAATCTTAAATACAGTTTCAAATTATATTATTTCAATTTGGCATACGAACTCTATTTAGTTTGAATAGGAATTTCATTTAATTTTGCATAGGAACCGATTAAAAAAAAAAAAAACTTATAAACTTCACTTTAAATATATTTATATGTGAAATTCAAATTTAAGATCTAGGGTTTGAATATATCGTAAACCTAAATTCCTATACCTATTTGAAGTGAGTTACTATGTCAAATCTAAACATGAGATAGAAAGAAAAATAGATGATGAGAATCAAGAAACGTTCCAATAATTTTATGTTTTTCTTATTAAATCATGTTGTAGATGAAGGAGGAAAAGGAAGAAGATGACATAGACAAAGAAAAAGAAGGAGGAGTATGCGAAGGAGGGAGAGGAAGATGAAAAAAAAGAGTAAAGTATCGTTTTGGTTCCTAATATTTGGGCCGTTTTTTATTTTAGTCCTTAACGTTTAAAATGTTCTATTTTGGTCTCAAAAAGTTTTAATTTTAATCAATTAAGTCCCAATTTAAGTATTCGTTTCTATTTAATTATTTACAATGCTTAGATCTCTAATATGCTTGTATTTCCTTCTCTTAGGACTTCTTTGTCAAGGTAGGAACACATGAACGAAAGATAATGTAATTCTTATTTACATTATATTGTTTTTTTTTAATATTAATTTTTAATTATATTTGTTTGTTCCTCAATGGCAAACTAAATCGTTAGTATCATGTGTGCCTGCAACGGCTCTAAGAGAAAGAGAAACAAATATGTTTTAGAGATTCAAGCATTATTGTAAATAATTAAATAGGGACGAATATTGAGATTGGGACTTGATTGATTAAAATTGAAACATTTTGGGTTAAAATAAGACGTTTTAAACGTTAGGGACCAAAATAAAAAAACGACCCAAATATTAGAGACTAAAACACAACAGTACTTTACCTTAAAAAAAACAAAAAACAACAATAATAACATATGAGCCGAAGAACTTGATGGATTATTTTTGTTCTTCAATGACTTAGCATTTCCCATTAGTAAGTAGTTTAGGACTTTTGGATCGGGATTAACACACACACACACCCCCCCACTTGACCATTAGATAAAGTGGGTTTGACTCTTTACGTGACAATCATTCATAATTGGGATTAGTGATGATCGGAACACACAATACTTCAACCCAAGAGCAAACACTTATGTTTCTTGCAATACAAGTTATCTTTCTTTCACTTTAGTTTGTAGCCTTTAACAAATGCAATCCTAATATTTCACAACCATTTGCAATCTCGTTTTTAATCCCTAGGGACCCGAGTGCAATACTCTCGGTTTCTAATTCTCAATCCGCTCCTCGACACACCAGTTAGGAATATACTCTCAACGAATTTTCTAAAACTTAGATCATCCTGGTCTAAAGGAGAGGCATCACTAAGTGACCATAACATGAACAGTCCCACAAATGAATTGAAGGCTCTCATATTCCCCAGCAAATTCAAATCATATCACCATGAATTTTCTTCTTATTGGCCGATTTCGTAGCCAAGTCCACATTAATAGGTTTGTCAACCAAAGTAGTCATTTGAGTCATGGCTTCTTGTTTATAGCACCATCGGTAAATCAAAGATACGGATCCTAATAAGAGTGGAACTAAAAGATCTCTCTCCTGAATAAAATTTTGGGGTCCACGTTTTAACTGCAACAAAGTTGTCATTGATCAACCATGATAAACCACACAACACTTTTTCTCGATCCTCTGAAGAGTCAAATTTGACAAGAAAATAGTTAGAGCCAACATCTAAGAGTTCATATCCTCCTCTGATCCGCGATACTGATCGAAGGTTATAGTTTAAAGCAGTGTAGCTGTATTTTTTTTCGAAAACTTTTATTCCAATGGCGTCCATGTAAGGTTAAGCAAGAGCTTTGACGGCTTTGCCTGTAAAGGACACACTTGGTAGAGTCTTCTCATCAGAACTTTCTTCTAAAAAAAACAACCATAATTGATCCTGAAAGAGATTTTATAATGTTGTAAGCCTTGGCAACCTTCGACCCAACGACTTTATCCCTGAAGGACACTTTAACACCCAAGCCAGAATCAAGATGTGCTCCTTTAACCAACGGTGGCACAACACCAGCCTGATTTTCAACTGTGTTTTCCATGTCATTTCCTTGTAGAACACCAGATATATCTCTCCAACGCTCTCCCCCTTATTTTCACCTCCAGCATGGCCAGAAATCTCACCGTGTTTTCGACTAGCTATGGTCGCTCTTCTTTCTCCCGCTCACACCGTTCTCTCTACTCTGCATACTCTTTTTTGTTAAGATAAATACACAGCTTTTTTAAAAGAAAAAAATCACAAAATTTTATTGACAATAGACAAATTTATAAATTTTGTGATTTAAACACAGAACTTTTTTTTATGGTATTGATGATGTAAAAAGAATAATGCTATGAAATCAATATTAAAGAGTCAATTAGGGAACCAATGAATAAATAAGTATCCAAAATTAAAAAGGTTATCATCTACATAATATAAAAATTATCATCAATAATTTTTCATTGGCTCCCAAGTGAAGGTTCCAAAAATCATAATATGTTTAAGTTAAGTATTAGCACCTAGCACTTTGAAGAGAAACAAATGAAGAAAATATATAAATGTATTGACAATAAACATATAAGTTTTGTGATCTAAACACAAAAATGTTTTCAAGATAAACTCAAATTTTTGAAGAGAAACATACGAAGAAAAGACATAAATTTATTGAGTGATATGGAAGGTGAGAAATAATAGAATCTTCAGGCGAGAGACCACGAATCTTGAGGAAACAATTAGCCAGGTGATTGCCAATGTGGAGCTTTGGAATCAAGAACTAGCTATAAGGAAAGAGAGATTGAAGTATGCAAGAGCTTAAGAAATTGTAATCTGCTGCATTGTTTGAAAAAGTTTTATATTTGTATTTAAATTATGCTATGTACCAGTTGTTGTATTGATGAACTTTAGTCCGTTGGGACACTCACTCCCCCAACTCACTTCCTGCACTTGCAGGGTCTTTGGTGAGTTTAGAATGATAAAAAAAAAAAAAAAAAAACATAAATTTATTGATCATAAATAAATTTTTTGCAGTGATAACTGAAATTTTTAAAGGTAAAGATAACATTTTAAATAGAAACATAGAAAGAAAATACATATAATTATATTGTGAAGACAACATTTTAAATAGAAACATTTCTATAGCAAAGAATTCACCATTCACCAAAATATATAAACTAATGTGTGTACCTACAGAAATTTTGTAAATATAAACATATAATTATTTTGAAAGTAAACTCACATTTCGATCGAAGAGAAACATATGAAAAAATTATATAGAAATTTATTGGCGATAAGCTCATAAATTTTAAGGTGATAAACATAAAAAATAATTCTAGTTATATTTTTGTGTTATTCAACTAAATTTTTTGTGTTTTATTCCGTGTTCAAGTAAAAAAGTCAGCACAAATTAAAAATATAAAAAGAGAAGTAGAAGAAGAATAAACCTATTGAGGTGAAGAAAAATTAAAAAGGAGAACGATCGAGAAGTAAAAGAAGAAACTAAGAAACAGAAAATTAAAATTTGGTCCTGATATCTTTTTTTTTCTTTTTTAAATTAGATGATATATCATATAAATTTTATAATCTACGTATCATCATAAAAATGTTAATTATGAAAAATATTCCATTATAAAAAATGAATGTACTCTTTTTTTTAGAGTAGAAAATTTAAAAGAATATACCATATATAAAAGAATATTTTATTACATCTAATATTTTTGTGGTTTGATGAGAGAAAGTAGAGTATATAACACCAGCAAATGATCAATTTAGAAGCCTCCTACACGGTGAAGAGATTAAGAAAGGAGAAGTTGGGAGATGAAAATATATATAATGTGCAATCTTAGATATGATTTTGAAATTTTTATATATATTCGTTATCATCACTATAAATAAAATATGCATAAAATTATTTCGTTTTAAGGGTTAATACGATATATAATAAAATATAACTTTTTTTGGCATGTCTATATTTAAAAATATTAATTATTTTAATTCATTTAAATAAAAATCCTGAAAATATACATTGGATATGACCCTACAGATATTAATTTCTGGTCCAAAATTTATAGTGAACTCATCAATAATTTATGCATGGAAAACATGTTTCATTATCATTGGCTTATAGCTTTAATTTTGTCCACGTATTCGTCGTAAATAATTCTAGTTGAAGAAATTTTTGTAATCATTGTTTTGTAGTAAACATTTATCTATCTTTGTTGTTATTTACATATTGACATTGATCATCAATTTACCATTCGAATAAAAGTATAATAAACATATAATTATAAATACTATAATCAGAAATTATAAATATTAAGTTAACTAATATTAGATTCAATATTTTTTTATTTTAGTTTGAATTTTTATTTATTAATTATCATTAAATTAAATAAATAATATTAAATATTATAAATACATCATTATAGATATTATCTATGTCAAATTATAATATATATGTTAAAGATAAATTTAGTTACTTTGGAATAGGGGTATCATCATTGTTGCAGTTAAACTCATTAATGATTGAAGATTATATAATACAGAGAGAGAGAGAGAGATATGCTCCCTCACTACTATAAATACATACTTAAGGCACGTTGTTCTATATGCATCGATCATACTCATACTTCTAGCTAACTCTACACACTTCTTATAGTGAGGAAGCCATGGCTATCTCAAACAGTCAAATAATCCATTTTCTTCTAGCCACCGTCTCTTCAACTTTCTTTTTCTTGCTACTCATCACCAAGGCAAACTCACAAGAAACAGTTACTTTTTCGTTCCCAAAGTTCACTCAAAACCAAACAAACATAATTCTCCAACGTGACGCCGTGGTAACATCAGAAGGAAAGCTCCAACTTACTACGGTAGAAAATGAAAAGCCGACATATCGTTCTGTTGGGAGAGCCCTTTACTCTGCCCCTATCCGCCTCTATGACAGTAGCACAAACAAAGTGGCTAGCTTCGTCACTTCCTTCGAATTTGTCATTTATGCCCCTAATAAGACTACCACGGCCGAAGGCCTCGCCTTCTTCCTTGCACACCCAGATACCACCGCCCCCAACACTCTAGGAGGGTACCTTGGTCTTTTCAGTAACGAAAACTACAACAAGTCGAACCAGGTCGTTGCGGTAGAATTTGACACATTTATTAACTCTTGGGATCCAATCAACAGGCATATTGGAGTTGATGTTAACTCCATCAAGTCCAGAAGGACTAAACAACATAAATTAAAAGACAAAAGTAAGAAAGTATAAATGAGGAGAACCACAACTTTTACATCTATCTAAACAATATGAATAATCATTCAAATAACAAAGTCTTTTAAGCCATTATCCCGTAGCAAGTGCGGCAGGCAATATTATTTAGTCATTGTTCATCTTCAATGTACTTTTCACGGTGGCTTACAGGTGGGTCCCTAAAAATTTGAGAAATTATTAGTTTATCTGAGAGCAACTCATTCCCTTACTCTTTCCAATTAAATTATGCCTTATAATATCTTTATTTAATTTTAACTCTTTCATCATCTCTCTCCATTTTTTTTCTCTATCCGTAACTTTGTTCCTTTAATTTCTCTTTCAACATTTAATTTATTCTCTTTTACTTTTTTTTTTATTTCTTATAATTTTTTTTCTCAACTCTCTCAACTTTCAATTATGGTTCTTATTCACAAAATAATATTAATTTAATTTTAAGTTTTTATCAACACAATTCATTATATTTTTTATTCATTTAATAATTGTTAAATTTTATATTTTAATAATTTAGTTATTTTTATTTATTTTAAAATTATTTATTTATTAATACAAAATAATATTTAGAGTATACTAATTAGAACTATACGCAGTAAAACTAGAACCAATTAGAACTCTTCAATTCTCCATTTCCTCTGTTATGTATTTGAAGTATACTAATTAGAACTATACGCAGTAAAATTTACTCATTATTCATATTTAAAGAAAATTCTAAAATTTATTCTCGTCATTATTAGTATTATGGAGAAAATGAAGAATTGAAATTCTTTCCATGATTCCAATAATTTAATTAGTATACTCAATAATATCATAAATATTATTTTGTATTGATAAATAAATATTTTTAAAATAATTAACAACAATAACTGAACTATTAAAATGTAAAATTTAACACATTAAAATATAAAAATGAACAACTATTAAATGAATAAAAAAGAATATAATGAGTTATGTTAACAAAAACTTGAGATTAAATTAATATTATTTTATGAATAAGGAGTCTAATTTAAAGTTGAGAGATAAATTATAAAAAGTAGAGAAGAAATATAGAGAAAATAAATTGAATTTTGAAAAAGAAACTAAAAGAAAACAGAAGTTATGGAGAGAGAAGAAGAGTTGGAGAGAGAGAATAGAAAAGCAACTAATAATTTCTCTAGAAGTTTGGTGAATCTATGATCCTTTGACATTTTTAAAGTTTAAAAAGTATTTGGAACTTTGATAGTCCTTAAAATTTCAATTAAAAAATAATTATATAAATAAATAATTATGTGAATCATAAAATAATTAATGAGACATTTAATAAGCACAAAGTAATTAATTCATCTCGTAAATATATTACTAATAAATAACGTTTTTTATAATAACAATAATAACAGAAATAATAATAAGGGACGTATTGTGATAAATTGATAATATTTTTTTGGGTAAAGTATCGTTTTCGTCCCCAACGTTTGGTGTAAGTCCTATTGATGTTCCTAACGTTCCAAACGTCCTATTTATGTCCCAAACGTTTCAAAATTGTCTCAATGTTATCCTGTCGTTAGAGATCATTAAAAATTATTAACAGAGTTAAACACGTGGACTTACTTGACAAGAGCCAAACGACATAAGTGACACATCAATCTATTCGCGCCCAATATGCCCAGAGAAGGAGAAGAAGCGACTAACGTAACGCTCCCTCTTCTCACCAAGCCCTACTGATATTGACTTCTTTGTGTGTGATCATAGTCAAGGATTGAAACTAGGAACTTGTTCTTTTATCTTGAAGAAGAAGAACGTTGGTGGGAGTCATTCTTTGTTTGTATTTCCGTCGTGCACGATCACAAGGTATGCACATAACTCTTTATTTTTAATTTCTTGCCAATATTGCATTCAATGTTGGTAGTATTGGAAATTATTGTTGGCATTGTCTCCTTTTTGTGATTTGTTAAAAGATTTTTAGCGGGGGAAAGATTAGGGCATAATATTAAAATGGTTTTGTGTAACCTTATTACTAAGTTGCTGATGTTGTGGTGTTTGTATTACTTTGATGTAGTATTATTTTCATTATTTCCCTTTTATTGTTCCGTTATTTGGGGTGAGGCTAACCAAGTTCTTCCTCTAATTATAATATACATATGTAACAGGGTTTGAACTTTCAATGTTAAGATGAGTTACTTTAGTGTGAAAATATTCCACCAAGGCAGGTTTGGACTTGAAGGAGGGCCTCTCAAATATTTGGGAGGAAAGACCACATTTGTGGACAATTGCAATGAGGATGGGTGGAGCCTGATTGAGGTGTGTGGATTAGTGACCAAACAAGGATACTTGAAACAAGACATAGCAGCCATGTGGTACAAGTCAGAAAAGGAAAACACAGAGGAAGGCTTGAGGATGCTATGTAATGACAATGATACAATGGCTATGGCCAAAGTTGGAGTGAAGGAAGAAATTGTTGAATTGTTTGTTATACACAAAATCCGTGATGACAAAGAAGTACCAACAAATGTCCAATTACATGGGAGTGCTGCAAAAAGTGTGGGTAAGGATGAGCCTGGTTCAATTGTTGTAATTGATGCACTAGACAAGACCAACAAGGCAAACATTGGCTCAGCTTCAGGGGAAGAAAGTGATGGATCAAAGGGAATAGAAGGTAGTGATGCTTCTGAAGATGAAGACTATGAATCAAAGGATGAGGAGTCAGATAGTGATAATGATTCTTGGAGTGATGATTCAAGAGATATGGATGAAACAGAAGATAGTGCAGCTGAAGTTGATTTTGGGGATAGTGATGATGACAAAGAAGTAAATGCAGGGCTATTTGATGTTCACATAAGCAATGGTCCAATTCAATTCGAATATGGACAGCCAAGTCAAAACCAAAATGACATTGCAAAACAAGTAAGACAAAATAAGGGAAAGGAGAAAATTGTGAAGGGCTTAGGTGATGAGGAAGAAGCGTATGATAGTGAGGATTTTCTGGATGTTCCAATTAGTGATGATGATGATGATATTGTGGGAAAGAAATTTCCATTGCACAAACAATTGAAGAATATGAGTGAGTATAGATGGGAAGTGGGAACTCTATATGTGTCAAGAGAACAATTTAAGGATTGTGCCACAGCCTATGCTGTTCACAGTGGCAGGGGTTTAAAGTTTGACAAGGTTGATCTACGAAGGGTTAAGGTAATATGTGTAAAAAGATGTAACTGGAGGGCATACTGTGGAAAAATGAAGAATGAAAGAACATGGCAATTGAAGAGTTGTTACAACAAGCACAATTGTGCTAAAGTAACTCATATTGGAATCATGCATGCAACATGGTTAAGCAAGGTTTTTATGAAGAAAATTGCTGAGAATCCAAAGATCAAGCTTAGCACCATTCAGAAAAAGGCACATAGCAAGTGGAATTTAGATTTAAGCAAGTCAAAAGCAGCTAGGGTGAAGCAATTTGCAATGGATGAGTTGCGGGGAACTTATATAGAACAATATAAGAGGCTATATGATTATGGTGCAGAGTTGCTGAGATCAAATCCAGGATCCTCGGTGCTTTTGCAAGTTCGTAGACCACCTGAGTTTGGACAAGAGAGGCCACCACGGGGAATTGACATGAGACCTATATTTGAGAGACTTTATATATGTCTTGATGCTTGTAAAAAGAGTTTTATGGTGTGTCAGCCCATAATATGCCAATGGTTGTTTTATTAAGACACCATATGGAGGCTAGTTACTCACGGCAATTGGTTGGGATCCTAATAACCAAATCCTACCAATTGCTTATGCAGTTGTTGAGGCAGAAACCAAGGACTCTTGGACTTGGTTTCTAACCCATCTTTGTGATGACGTTGGAATTGATAGAATCCGAAGATGCACCTTCATGTTGGATCAACAAAAAGTAACTTATCTCTCTTTACTTTTCTCATAAAAATGGATTATATTTCGTTATGCTAATTATTATTTTACATGATTGTAGGGTTTGGTTCCAACATTCGATGAGTTATTGCCAGGTGTGGACCATAGATTTTGTGTCAGGCATCTATATGTGTAACACCCCAAAACCGGTCAACCAAGTCGCGAACATGTTTGATCAATTCCGAAGCGCTACAGACAAACAAACACGACTCCCAAGTACTAAATCCTTATCACACAACTGTTCGAATCGTATATATGAATAATTACCATTTTCATATACATAAATAGAGCAAAGACCCTCAAAAATACAACCTCGTGTTTATATCAAAAATACATATGTACATAATATACGATAGCTAAGGTCCAATGACTACATGACAGAACCTGCGAAGCTTAGGCTCACTTACTGATCCAATACTCTAAACTATACACTGACACTGCTAGTTCTCCATAATACACAGCGGAAGGCTTGACTTTCGGAGAAAGCTAGACACTCGGAGTTCCACAGATGCTTCGCCAACTTTCGAAGCTTGAACCTGTACCTGAAAAGTCTGATAAATATATGGAGTGAGAATCCCCAACCCATGGATTCTCAGTACCGATAAAGCGCCAACCCTACAGTATTTATTCTAGTCGGATCACTCGAGGCATTCCTATATCTCTCTTTTAGCCATATCGTATAGTTACTCCTAATGCCTAATACAAGGCTCTACCAGTTATTCATTCTTCCCTCTCGTATCCCTATATCCTACATTCCTTAGTCTAATCATCAAAATCCACAGCAGACATTCAACACACAAACATTCATTACAAGCAGGCAATACAAACAAACAACATTTAACAAATAGTAAGCAATTAGGCACACCCAATCAATGTCAATCAAATGCATATGATGTATGCCTAAATCCTACAGGCTACGGTGAGCTCACCCGGTCGGTTATCATAGCCAATCCCGACCAATCCAGAACTAGCACTGGATAACCATCGTTCGTACTTCCCCGAGGACCAATCAGCCGGCCCCGATCGTTTACGATCTTTCTCCTCGCTTAATCATATATATATAAAGGGGGTTTCTTTCTCTTTCTCAATGACTATAACCTAGGTTAGTAGCCGGGACGATAGCAGAAGGCCCCCCTGCCGCTACCGTAAGCCGCGACGTTAGCCTCTGTCCCACGTGGAAACAAAAGCCCCACAGACGCTTACTACTCCCGATGGTCCGCTGTCGCCGTAAGCCGAGTCGTTAGCCCCGCAGGCCCCTCTAGACCTAGGCTCACGGTTCTTATTTTATAAAACAAGGGTGATAACATACATGAGATGTAATTACTTCATCCTTTATCAACTCATCCTTTAAAATCACATTATTACTCATTGGAATCGATTCTGAAGAGGAAGAATCGATTCTAAGGGCATTTTGAACGTTAAAGTGGGAATCTGTGTGAAAACGAATCGGTTCAGGGACTAATCGAATCGACTCGATCTTAGGCAATTTATGAAATCTTGAAGATGGAGTCGACTCGGAGTCCCGCAGAATCGATTAGGGAGACCATTTTCAAAATCCTTTAGCCACTGTCAAAATACGAATCGATTCAGCACAACTTCGACTCGACTCGATTGAAAGTCAAATAATTTTCTTTAAGGCCACGAGGATAGAGTCGATTCCAATCAGCCACGAATCGATTTAAGATGGAGAGCTTTGGTCTCTGTGCAAATACGAATCTGTTCACCCCACACGTGAATCGACTCGATCTACTGAAAAATTCATATCTTCGTTCTAAATTGCACAGTGAATCGACTCGGCTGCTACCTGAATCGATTCCCTGTAGCTTAATAGTATATTTTCCAAAACAAACAGCTTAAAACCCATTTTGCACTTGAGACCAAATCTCATCCTTTTCAAGACCATTTTCTTTGAAACGTTTACCTCTTCTAAAAATCCCTCGTGTTATTGAAAAACTATTTTTAAACTCTCACAATCATTCTCAATCATTCATCTCATTCAACCATCTAAATCTCATTCCTCTCAATCAACTCGCCCCACGGGCCTCATTACTTTCATGTAATTCCCATCTCATGTATAACCCTCAATTTTTTGAAACACATATTGGCATAAGGCCACAACCACAATCAATCATACATGCGTACTTATGTCTTCATCAATTTCAAGCATACACATAGTCACGTAGTCAATCAACAACCATCCATTTCTACCATATTCATCAAGTTCATTCATTTCCTATTAGATATTCTAGGTGCTACTAACCTAGGCAATCATCCTAGCTTAAATAATGTAAGCTTGAATCTAAATCCGTACCTGGACGCCAAGCTCAATGTGTACACGCAATTATCCATCGCGCCATCGAGCGTCCAAGCACAATCCATCGCCGTTCTCATGTTCAATTGTTCATCCCCATCTCCAATCCTCCAATTTCTAGCCTCTATGACACAATACACACAACATACAAGCAATACAACACAATCAATCATCATACAACCTAATGAGACTCAAGACTAGGGTTGGAAACGTCTCACCGGAGATACCCAAGCTTGTGGGCATCGATCACCAAGCTCCAAAATGTACTAGATCACAACCTAATTCACAAAGACTCGAAAACATGCAAGAGGAATTAGTCATTTTCGAGCAGAAGTTTGGACAGAAGAAACGAGATAGGGAATGGCTTACCCATGATTTGCATGTAGGATAGATGGAAAGAGGGTGACAAGAGCTTCGCGTAGCCGCAAACCT
>JASCZI010120952.1:34889-66935 GCA_036250425.1 Stylosanthes scabra | reverse complement strand
TTCATTCTAACGAGAATGAAGAGAATGAGAGGCTGAAATGTTGTGTTGCCTCCTTATATAGCCACTAACGAGTGGCAGTTTCGTAATTTCGCGGTTTGGTCCGTTTACCATATTCATCAAGTTCATTCATTTCCTATTAGATATTCTAGGTGCTACTAACCTAGGCAATCATCCTAGCTTAAATAATGTAAGCTTGAATCTAAATCCGTACCTGGACGCCAAGCTCAATGTGTACACGCAATTATCCATCGCGCCATCGAGCGTCCAAGCACAATCCATCGCCGTTCTCATGTCAATTGTTCATCCCCATCTCCAATCCTCCAATTTCTAGCCTCTATGACACAATACACACAACATACAAGCAATACAACACAATCAATCATCATACAACCTAATGAGACTCAAGACTAGGGTTGGAAACGTCTCACCGGAGATACCCAAGCTTGTGGGCATCGATCACCAAGCTCCAAAATGTACTAGATCACAACCTAATTCACAAAGACTCGAAAACATGCAAGAGGAATTAGCCATTTTCGAGCAGAAGTTGGGACAGAAGAAACGAGATAGGGAATGGCTTACCCATGATTTGCATGTAGGATAGATGGAAAGAGGGTGACAAGAGCTTCGCGTAGCCGCAAACCGTGCGTCAATCGGAGCTCTGGATCAAAAGTTATCGCGATTAGAAGTTGGTGTGAGCGGCGGAAAAATTGATTGGAGTCAATTCTCCAACCAGTTCTTCAGCAGCTCTCTCTTTCATTCTAACGAGAATGAAGAGAATGAGAGGCTGAAATGTTGTGTTGCCTCCTTATATAGCCACTAACGAGTGGCAGTTTCGTAATTTCGCGGTTTAGTCCGTTTCGGGCCAAACTTTCAACAATGGTGTTCGGGTTCACGTCTTAAATATTATTTACGTCACTAACGCGTGTTCATGCCAATTTCTAATTGTACTTCATAATACTCAATTCGTTTTATACGGTCGTGGTCAAAAATCACGGGGCTCACAATATGCTAATTTAAAGAAGAGATATCCAGGGATTCAACTGAAACTAATGATGTGGAATGCTGCAAAAGCAACCTATGTGCAAGAATGGGAGAGGAGGATGGCTGAGATACAGCAGATTTCTGAGGGAGCATACAAGCATCTTATGGAGATTCCACCGAGATTTTGGACTAGGTCCAGGTTTGCAATTGTGCCTAAGTGTGATACTTTAGTTAACAACATGTGTGAATGTTTCAATTCTGTCATTGTTGAAGCTAGAGAAAAACCAATTGTATCTATGTTAGAAGACATTAGGACTTACATAATGAAAAGATGGACTGATAATCGAGAGAGTATAGTTGCTTATCCAAGGGATATATTGCCAAGGATTAAGGTGATAGTCGAAAAACAAGCTAATGAAAGTGGCAAATGGATTAGTGTGTATGCTGGCCGTCACAAATATGAGGTTGTTAGTGTTCATGGTGGAAAAGAGAAGTATGTGGTTGATTTGAGGCATCATGAATGCACATGCAGAAAGTTCCAATTATCTGGCATTCCATGTCCCCATGCAATGTCTTGCATAATGAAAATGTGCTTTAATATTGATAATTATGTGTCTGACTATTTAAAGAAGGATGCATATATTGCTTGTTATCAACACATTGTATACCCTGTTAATGGATCTAATCTATGGGAGAGAACTCCATGTAATGATGTGTTGCTACCAGTTTTTAGAAAACCGATTGGTAGGCCAAAGTATAAGAGAAAATCAGGTGTTGATGAACAACCACCTAGTGGAGCAGGTTTATCCCATGACGGTCAGGCCCAAAAGTGTTCTTATTGCTTTGCTAGGGGTCATGATAAGAGAACCTGCCCGAAGAAGCATAAAGTTGAGGCTCCTTCTGCTGTAAGTGCTAAAATAATTGAAATTGGTTTAAATATCATCATGCATGCTTTTATTACAAATTTTTCTTAACTGACTATGAAATTATATATTTTTGTATAGGAAAATAATGTTGTGAGACCAAGAAGAAAGGCATCTGCCAAGGCAAGCAAGACATCAAGTGCAATATCTACATCCAATAAGCTTTCTCAACAAGGAAGTAGTAAAACTTCTGGGGGGCAGAGCTTGTTGAATGAAGCCAATACACAAGCAAAGAGAAAATCAATAGTGAGTACACAACAATCACAAACAACTTCTAAAAGAGCCAAAATTAGTCTTTCTAAGTCTGCACCTGCACAAGCATCAACACTTCCAAAAGTTCTGCCAATCCCATCTAAGCCTGTAACTCCTTCCCAGCTTAAGTACATGGCAAGGACACCACCCAAGGCATGGAAAAATAGAGAGTGATGCACACTTCAGAGGCATTCTAATTATGCTGCTTTCATTTTGGGACTTAATCTATGCAATTGCAGATTATTTTGATACAAGAAATCAAGACTTAATCTAATTATGCTGCTTTCATTTTGGGACTTAGTCATTCTATTTTAGCATGTTTCTATGTAATGAAAATTACTTAGCAACAATCAAGACTATGACATTAGGATTTACCATATTAATGTGTAATTGCCAGTATCTTCCATTCATTTCTTAACTGGCTAAAGTGAGAGCAAAATCATTGGTCTGAATTTACTTCATTCACGTAATACAGAGACCAATTTTTGGTTACATAGACTTCATTGAACATAATTTAGAATCAATACATATATGTGATTCTCTTTTAGTTATAATCAATAGCCTAAACCAATCAATAAACTAAATATACAAAATCAATTCATTACAATATAAACCTTCCTAATCTTGCAATTGACATCCTTTCACATAGCAATATTAGAGCAATTGTCCATCCAACCAAAGCCGAGCTCATACCGCAACCATAGTATTTACTTGATCATTAAATATTTTGTCCTTTAAAATAAAGCTGCCACCTTTCTTTTAAGTCTTACAATTTGTGGGTCTTCCTTTAAATGTGCCCAAACAAATTATCTACACTCTTCTCCAACCTAATTCAGATATGAAAACCCAGTCACATACACATAGGAAGCAAGAAATCAAAACCCAATTAGACCCAAAATTCAACTTACCCCAATTCTTGGCATTTATCTTTACCACTCCTATCATTGAGTATTGATCCCATAAAAATTTGCAGAGATTGATAGTGTCCATAATTGAAAAAGAAAACTAAAATTGATTCAAATATTTAATGTTATCAAAATGGGTACACAGCTGTTGAAAGGGGATGGCAATTGAACTAAGTTGTGTAGGTTTTGAGGTTTGAAGTTAACAAAACCCCAAAACTTCGTCATTGATTCTCCGCCGTCGAACACGTCGCTAGCACCGGCCTTGCTCTTCATAACAACACATGGTTCCCTTTTTCCAAAATTGGCTTCTATTTCTCATCAATTGAGATGCCATTCATGAGTTACCTCCAAATGGGAGCCACCTACCGATGAAGAATGAAACCAAAGAAATGAGGTATATGGGAAAAAGAAGAAGACGTAGAACATTGAGACTTGAGAGAATAGAGGCCAATTAGGTTTCATATCATTTAATTATTATTTTTATTTAATCATTATTTTTAATTTTATAACTGTAAGTATTGGCACGTGGAAATTATGCCACCTGTGTAACGCTGTTAATTCTAACGGAATTGATGTTGGGACAACATTGAGACAATTTTAAAACGTTTGGGACATAGATAGGACGTTTGAAACGTTAGAGACATCAATAGGACTTACACCAAACGTTGTGAACGAAAACGATACTTTACCCTTTTTTTTATATATAATTGTGATCATAATAACAATAATACACGATGATACTCGTAAAATCATAATGATAATAATGCCCACTAAAATATATAATGAATAATCATAATAATAATAATGAAATAATAAAATAAATAAATAAGTTGACAGTAAAAAATAAATTTTGTTTAATTTAATAGATACGGATGTCAAATAAGCTGAAACTCACCGGCCAGATTCGCTTAGCCTGTTGGTTACGACGGGGAGGACCTGACTAACCCACCGAGTTTTTTTTTTCATTTTTTTTAAATTAATAGAATAATTAATTAATTACAAAAAAAAATATATTATAAGTTATCGAAATGTTTGTAAAGTTATATTGAACAAATAATATTTAATAGATGTTTTTATAATATTTAATTAAATGCTATAAGTTATTGAATTGTAAAATTATATTTTATTTCTTAACAGACTTGATCATTTAAAAAAATAGAAATTGGCGGCTTATGCCCGTCTGCCATATAAATATACACTTATGTATAAGATTGTCAAGCAGGGTCCTGGTCGGTTTAGCCCGCGCTTAAACAAGCTAGTTCGTTAAACCTGCTTTATATGGCTATGATTTTCTAGTCCGACTAAATTATGGTCATCCCAACTGATTAAACGAGGTGACCCGTTTATTAATTTATTTTCAAAAATTTTAAAAATTTAATTTTTAACTAAAATAAAAAAAATTGAACAAAAATACCTTTTTTAGCCAAAAATCTTTGAAAAAAAATTTAGTTGGTAAATTTGTTTTTGGGTCAAATAAGAGAAAACATAATAAAAAAGTGTTGATTTTTTAAAAAAGAAAAATATAAATAAACATATCAACATGTTTTGCCAAAATTTTAAACGGTTTGAACATGAAGACAAAAGCCCACCCACTAAAACGGATAAACGGAATGGGGCGACAGATTATTATAAGAATATTAGACATAATTATTATTTTATATAATAATAAATATATTAAATATTCTTTTAAAACTAAGATTATTTGATTGTATTATTAATTACAAAAGTTTTAAATCTAATATGTATAAACATAAAATTATCTCTTTTTAATTAGGAATCAACATGCTTAATACTCCATTTAATTCGAGTTATGCATTTCAATTCTCTTATCTTAATATTTTTTTCCTACAAAATTTAACTTTTTCTTTTAGTTTTGAAAAAAAATCTATATGAAATTTGTTTTTAGGTAGACTCAATTAGATTTTGACAAACTCGATCATACTCGAAAGATTACTTTCAAGTTAGCGAGTTTTTTTTCAATAAACTCAAAATTATAAACTCACTAAAAACTAAAACTCAATCCGTTTATAATCAATTGCATGAATGAATTAAAAGACAAAAATATAATCATATAATTTTTTGTCACCATACAATCTTTTCAAAGTGCAAAGACAAAAAATAAAATCTAATTTATGTTTGATTCAATTACTATTCTTTTTGATTGAATGAATTCATAAAAAAAATGATATTTTAATATTCTTTACATAAATTTAAATAGAGAAAAATATACATTGAGGCAATAAGAAAACAGTATTAGAAGACAATTTTGAATAACAGTAAAATTGAAAAAGTTTCGACTATGGCTCTAAAAGAACAATTACTATTTGAGTTTAAGACGAAATAACATATTTAACTCTAAGAAAACTAAATTCATTTTTTTTTCTTTCTAATTCAAGAAAAATAATTTGCTTGTACTACAAATATTTTTTTTTCATTTTAAAATTATTTAGAAGTATATTTTAATCTTTTAAAATCAAACTTAAATTACAACCTTTAAATCCATTCAATAGTGTTGATCTTAAAAAGTCATTTTAAACATTAAAATTTTAATTTTTATAATATTAATTCAAATTTCTAATTTCATATGCATTTAAACATACTAATACTAAAGTCTAAAAGGGCATTTTTGGTTTTTTTATTAATCTTTAACTTTTTAAAATAATTAAATGAAGCTAATTTTAAAAAAAATTGTCTTTTTATAATTAACAAAAAAATATTTTATTTTAAAAAAATTAAATTAAATTTTAACTGTAAACAAAAATATAAAAATAAAAGAAAACCCATTCTCTTTCTTATTAATTACATAGCACTAATTCTCTCTCATATTAATTAGGGATCACTAAAACTCCTTAAACTTTCACTCCTATAGAGGATCATTGATTCACCAAACTTGCAAGGACCATTGTAACATGTCCCTACTTTCAAACATCATTTCTCAATATATATCCTTTAATCATCATTTTTTAAAATTTTTTAAAATTACTCTAGACAATTTCGCTCAGTAAAAGTAATCCAACCCAACTCATTTCCCTTTACTAAAACTTCCAACCATTTTGAAAACCAAAACCTAAGTTTATAAACCATTTCTAAAATTAAACAAAAACATTATTAATTCCTTATGAAATTTCAGTGGACTCCTAAAAGTTGGACTTATCCGCCTTTCAGCGTTCTTTTATTATCAACCCCAAATTCCAAATAATTAAACAGTCTCAAATATCAAACCATTTCAAAATTTGCTTTTCAATTCTTAAATCCATTTTTCAAACTTTAAATCAGTAAAATCCATTTTAATGATTTTATAAGGGAATATTTTCTCAAAACAACCACCACAAATTTAGCTTCAAAATTAATTCGATTTAATCGTATATAACAAATCCCAAAGCAACAAATTTCAATCCCAATCAAAATCATTCACAGCTCACGCATTTATACCCATAATTATTAGAACCGACCCGCCAATCGAACCGTTCAGGTCATCGAAGCATTGGGTTAGAGGTTCAACCGTCAGATCACTGCGGGTCGAATCGTTAAAATCGATAATAATAATAAAATAATATATAAATTATAATAAAAGTAAATAAATATAATATTATTAGATAAGAAATATAATATTTCACACAATTTAAATTTAATTAAATTATATATAAATTTTAATTGATTTGATTATATAATTTTAATAGTAAATTATTATAATAATTATGAACATCAAATATAATAGCAAAATATTGATCACAATCGTATGTTATATATAATTATTGGTACTAAGTAAGTAAGAATGATGATAAGAAAATATTTTAATTGTTTGATTTGTTATGGTATAATAATAATAATATAATTTTATTGAAATAAATTATGAACGTTGAATATAAGAGTAATGTTATATGATAGTAACAGTTGGGTTTTATGATGATATATAAAATCATTAGTGGCAATTACTGGGATTTTATAGTTTTCAACACTAAAAGGAGCAAGGTTTATGTCCAAAAAAAAAAAAAAGAGCAAGGTTCGATCCTTGCTTGAATTTTTTTAAGCAAAGAGTTTTCTCATGGTGCTTCTACTACGTTCCAAAGCAGCGCTGGTCCATAGGTGGAAGAGCGCTATGTCCCATTTGCGCGACCCGCGGTCTGCGGTTGGATCCGGTTTATATGGGTTTGACCGGTTGATGCGGCTCCCAAGATCGATTTAGATTTCTTTAAATTGAAATCATGAATTCGTCGTAGATAGCTCTGAACCGGCTATGAGAACCTATCAAATATAGTTAAGAATGTCATAATATAAATCACAAAGAAAACCGAGAGTATTAATTTCGAATCGTTCTCCCTAGCACTTAAGTGTGGTTTGTAATTGGTTAAAAGAGAAAATGGTGATTGATTGCATTTTTTTCTATCAACTACAAGACAAGAAAGTAAATGAGCATGTGAAAGACTAAATAACAAGGAAATTAAAGAGTTCTATAGCTATTAGGCAATAAATTGAAAATGCAAGCAAGTAAAAGAGATTAAATGCAATTGATAAAAAAAAAGTTCTTGGCTAGGATTGAGAGTATATGTCACTATCTTTGTCATTAACCACAAACATGGTAATTATGAAAAATTAATCCCACTTAGTCAACCTTTATACATTGAATAAAGTTAAATGGACATAGTTAATCTTAATTCATAAGTCCTAGCCAACTCACTAATGCAAAAGATTAGACTCAATGAAAACAAAGTTAATCAAATACTAACCTCAATTCACAAGTCATGTCCTAATCAAATCACAATTAGTGAAAGATTAGAGTTAATGAAAACAAGATTATTAACAACTCTAAATTACCAATCAATATTGAACATTAATGACTCAAGATCATCCAATTTCTCAATCCCAAGCCAAAAGGTGAAAAACTACTCCATAATCAAATTAGACATTTCATCAAACACATAGAGGGCATAAACAGTAAACATCCTAAATAACAATATAATAAAAACCTAACAATACTCAATACAAAATATCAATAACAACAACTCAAATAAACATTAATATGACATAAAAACAAACATTCATTGATATATTTCAAGCATAATCCAAGATTCAAAATAATTAGTTCATATGTTCATAAAAGATAAAACTAATAACAAACTAAAGAGAATAAAGCAAGAATTAAAATAGAAATATGTCTCAATTAACTACTACAATCAAGAAATAAAGAGAAATTGAGATTGAAATCCTAAATTCTAGAGAAAAGTTGGAGTTTCTCTCTCTAGAATTATGAAAACTAAAACCCTATAATTGTTTTTAGGGAGAATGGCATGTGTCTCTGATTTTTTAAAAGTTTTATAAATGTACTTCTGATGTTTGTGAAATACATAAAAAATCTCTAACCTTTGAATAAATAATATAATCAATGAGAGTGAGAATGTGAAAATGGAGAACTAGTGGGAAGGAGAAAAAAAATTGTTAAAATTTAGTGAGTCAAGCTTATGAAAGGATGTCATAGTATCATTTATTCAAAGATTGGACACTATTATATATATTTTGTAAAAAAAAAAAAAAAAAGACTATTATGTATTTTATAAATCTCACTGTACAATATTTAAAAGGTGAATGGCATATTTGTGTTTTCCCTTGTTTTTATCCATAATCTGTTGGGCTATTATGTATTTTACAGTACTGACGCAACACAACACAACACAACAAAACGCAGCGTGATTGGCTAATAATCCCACATGTTATCTTGTTACAGAAATTCTGATTCCCCTGTTAGAATTTTAATTAGAAGAATGAAGGAGCAGCATCACTCACTTATTCACTCCCTCGCAGCACCAAGAAAACAGAGATATGGGATTAGGCTCCGTTATTCACAATGCCATCAAAATCCCATTCAAGTTCCAACATAGTGACAGCGTTTCATTCTCACACTCTCCCCTCATCTCCTCCTCTTCCTCTGGTCTATACTCTCTTCGTTCTACTTAACTGCTTTTCCTAATCATTTATCATCTTCTCATCTTCCTTTTCTATAATTTCTTTTACTTTTATAAATTATAACTTGACCCAATCATCGATGATGACCATATATAATCTTATTTGCTTTTTCTTTAGCACCTTACAAAATTCTATTTTGTTCTAATTTTTACATATATGTGTGGCAGTGCATCATTGTCGTGCTGCTCTCTTTTTTCCAATATTGGGCTTCAAACGAGTAGATAAGGATGGTAGATCAACAGCCTCAGGTAAATGTCTCTGAATAGAAAAAAAATTATTTATTTTTTTGCATTTTGAAATGTTCATAGCTTTCAGGTTATTCAAAAGGTAGAAAATGAAATTTAGTCAGCTCAATCTATAATTTGTGATAGATATATCTAGCAATGAGATATGCAACAACATGACTTGATTTGCTGTTCTTGGTTTGATAATAGTTTCTGACAATTTTGGCCCCTCTGTTAAATTAGCTGAGGCTAAGCTTAAACTTTTGACATGCTCGAATTTAACTCATTAGCTCATGCACTTTCTTGATACACATATTCATAGTCAATTTCGTTAAAACAATTAATTGAACTAATAACATTCGAGTTTAAGTGTTAGTATTTGATGCTATTTTTTTACTGACTCAATTTTATTTTGTAGCCGAATGTATGTGTGAACAAAGATATATTTGTTGAACCGGTCCAGTATTTACCATAACCAAGTTTAACCAAGTCTTTTTTTTCCACTCTCACCACGCGCGTACTCAAATAGGCGCTTCTTCTATTTCTGCTGCAGCCCTCCTCCTCCTCCTTCTTCTTGCCGTCGTCGTAGTCGCCGTCGTCGCTACGGCCGCCATCCTTGTATGAAATGGATTTGTATGAAAAATAGAAACAAATTTCCTTTTCTTGTTCTTCATTCTCCTCGTCTTCCTCCTCGTTCATCATCATCTTCTTTTTCTTCTCCTCTGTGTTACTCCTCATCATCATTCTCCTCCTCCTCTATTATATTTCTTTTTGTTCCTATTCTTCTATATTTTCAATGTTGTTATCATCATCCTCCTCTTCCTTGTCGCCGCTGCCGTCGCTGCTCTCTTCTTCTTCTCTATTGTCGTCGTCATTGTCCTCCTCCTCCTTCTCGCCCTCCTCTTCTTGTTGTTGCCGTCGCCGCCGCTGCCGTCACCGTCATTGTTATCGGAAGAAGAAGAAGCAGGAGTTGAGGAGAAGAAGAAGACTGGTGAGAAGAGGAGGAAGAAGAAGGAAAAGAAGCTGCAATAAGAGGAAGAAGAAAAAGTTGCAGAAACTTACGTGAAATAGGCGCGTGTATAATTATTGAAAAACTAATTAGGTTTTGCTTATTTGTTCATTGAGATTGGAGTGTTTGTGACCACTGTAGTGGTTGAGCTTGGGCTAAGAAAATAGGTTCCATAGCCCAAAAAAATAACTATTTATGGAAAATATTCTCTTTTTTTATGGAGGCTAGTGTAATTTTTTTTTTCCGGGGTAATCACCCTCCCTATGACCAAAGAAGGAGATTAACCCCCTTTCTAGCATAGCCATGTTTTCTCTTCCAACTGGTGTTCTCTTCCGGAGGTGAGAACCCTGTTTACTTTGGGGTTGTAGTGTTTCTCTATTGTTTTGACAGCAACCTTGTTGGTATAGCGCATTCAATTCTGAAGCTTTTATCTCATTTCTATAGTATTTGCATTTGTTGCATTATTCATATTTGATAGTTGGATGAACATGCAGCTGTAAAGAGAATATATGCTCAACCAAAAGAAGACATTAGCAAGACCAAGAAGGAGCCATCTAAAGATAAAAGTACACAAGAGTCTCTTGGAGATAAAACTTACAGCTCCTCTGTTAGAAATGTGGTCTTATGGGTGTGAAAATCTCAACTAACTGTAGTCAATTAATTAGTCTTAAAATGGTATCTCTTGTATGTTATTTTTTGTTTATATCTGAAGTTAGTTTATTTATGGTTTATAGGTGAGCGCTGCAGTGGCTTTTGGTGTCGGTTTGGGATTTAAAGAGGGTGTTGACAAAGCTTCTGAATATTTTGCGGGGTAAGTAAGTGCAATTATACAGTTCTAGCATAACTAATGTTCTTAAGGAATCCATTATGTTTTAGCATCTTCTAAATGCTTTCATTCTTGTTTTAATGAACTGGAGTTCGTCTTGTGTTGCTCTTCTTTGATACTCTTCTTTATATAGGCTTTAGAGTAGTGTGATTACTAGACTGATCTACAAGTAGAGTTCAAAGTTAACAAGATATTGGATGTTTATTTATATTAACTTTATGATTAGAGAAAATCTTTTGCACAATTTTGTTGTTCCTCTTTGTTTTAACTTTCTTGAACATTTTATTGTGCTGAATGTGATGATGGATTTTGACCATTGTGCACTGTTAGATACATATTGGAGCAAAGTCTTTCAGTAGATAATCTCTTTGTCTTTGTTCTGATATTCAAGTACTTCAAAGTGCCAATTATGTATCAGGTGATGTATTAGCTTCTTTGCCAACGATTTTTTTTTTAATTATTATTACATTATTTTTGGATAAACTTGTTGCCAACTTTAAACTATGTATTACAAGTCCCACATCGCTTAAGGATATGGTCTCTTGAGAGTATATAAGTGTGAGGCATTCCTCACCCTATGAGCTAGCTTTTGGGGTTGAGTTAGGTCCACCTAATCTCAATTCTAATATGGTATCAGAGCCTATCCGATCCAATCAGTCCCACATCGCTCAAGGATATGGTCTCTTGAGAGTATATAAGTGTGAGGCATCCCTCACCCCATGAGCTAGCTTTTGGGGTTGAGTTAGGCCCACCTAATCTCAATTCTAATACTATGAACCATTCCAAACTGTTGCTGAACTCGTTAATATTGCATCAAATAGTAAATAAAATAAAATCTCTGATTGCGAAATCTGTTTTTTCACTTAACTTTTTATTCATTACAGAATCGTGTACTTTCGTATGGTATTGCTGGCGCAGTTATCTTTCGCCTAACATTAATACTACTTGGAACAGCCACCCTTGAGGTATCATCTATATGTATTTTCAATTAGTAATTGGTTAAAGCTTAAACTTTCTGATCATCCTGTATCATTTATTCTTATGCTGATTTCAGACGTTTGAGGCAGTCAACCTTCTATTGGCTGCTATATTACTTTACTCGTCATTTAAGGTGAAGATTTGTAATTTCCAAAGTGTTTCCCTCTTTTTTTCTTGACACAACACTTTCTATCGTCATAACCTTAAAAAATCAATGATCCTTAAAGCTTATAATGTCGTGCAGAGTTCACGCCCCCCTAGTGCTACTCTAGGCTTTGACCAGGGAAAATGAATATTCCAATTTTATCTCACAGTGGACTTTATGTTTAATTATGAACACGAGTGGCAAAATTGAACTCTTGACTACCTCAGTATCCTATGAATTCTATGCTTCTCATTGTGGTGTTTACAGTTATATGGAATATGGGTTTGATTGTGTCATTTTCTTGTTTTTATGAATAGCTATTTTCCAGTGAAGATGATGAATCAGGCTTATCTAATAACTATGTGGTGAAGACATGCCAGAAATTTATCCCTGTAACAAGTAAGATTTTGTAGTCATGCTTATTCTTCTTTTCCCTAGTTGGAAATTTACTGCTTATGAATCCATCTCATCAATTTCTTATATTCTTAATGTAGCTTGCTTTTAGTATAAAAGTGTCAATTTTGTACTTATTTTGAATGCATATATATATATATACACACACACACACACACACAACCACATAGGCATTTCTTACATGTTAATGTTACCATTGACAAATCGAGATGGGGAAACAATCTTTTTGGCTTTTGCATTTTCATTTGCCATGGTTTTTCATTTTAGCTTATTCAAGTTTTATTTTTCCAGCAAATTATGATGGAAACCGGTTCATAACAAATCAAGATGGACTGTGGAAAGTAAGTGCTTTATGAATATCTGACTGTCTATTATTCAGTTACAAATTCATATTACTTCCTTAATCCTTATTGTCTTGGTTCATTTAGTTACCTTCCTACAGATCAAAGGCCTTGAACTTCACTACATTTGTACATGTTTCTTCCTTTAATTTTCAATAATGTGGATTAAATTAATTTCAACTTAATTTCTAACAGGGATAAAACATTTTGGGCAGGCAACCCCTTTGCTTCTTACTGTAGCAGTCATCGAGTTTAGTGACATTGCATTTGCAGTAGGTTTTCTCATCCCTCATTCCCCCTGCATCATTTTCTACTCAATTTTGCACTTTGATGTTGACACTATGTTTCATTTAGGTTGACTCGATACCTGCAGTTTTTGGCGTAACCCGGGATCCGTTTGTAGTATTTACATCTAATCTTTTTGCCATTTTGAGTAAGTTTTGTTGCCTCTTTCATTTGTGAATAAATACTACTATATTTTAATTTGGTTCTTGTATGTCTTAGAAATTGTTTCTTCTTCCATGTAAGGGTATTTCATCAGTTTGTTCTGTTGTGGTATACATAATGAATAATTTCTCCAAAATAAATAAACAATTTTTCTCTACTAGTCTACTGTGTTGCCATGTGAGGTTGGACAGGTGAAAAGTTTCATTTTAGCTATGATCTAACTTCTAAGATGTGAATCTGAATGTGTCTAACAATAGTTTGTGATTTTCACATGAATAAGCATCAATCAAGTTGCTGTTATTTGTTAAATGCAGGTTTAAGGTCACTTTACCCAGTAATATCTGAGGGCATGTCAGAGTTGGAGTACCTGCAGGTAAATGTTGACTTAATTTTTATATCCCTTGATTGGTGCAGAATATTCTTTTGTGTAAGTGTATATATCCTTTAAAAGAACCAAATATATTTCTTCTGGACGATTCAATTTTCACGCTATCATTGGTGTTTTACTTTGGCATCTTGTCTATGAAGAAATTTGCTACTTCATCCAAAATAATGGTTAAAACTTAAGTGAAGATAAAAAAATTTTCATTTCAGCAAAAGGGAAGTGGAAGGTTTACCTTATCATTTGCTCTTATTTGGAAAAATAATGTATTTTCATAATCTGCTTAAGGTAAACCTCAACTTGTGTAGTTTAGGTAAACTGAATTATAAAACTCAATTTGAGACACTAAACTCGAGTTTCATAGCCTTGTGATCCCATCCTTCTCATTGATATCTGTCTTTTCGGTCTTGTTAGCCTTCAATTGCTGTTGTTCTGGGTTTCATTGGGTGCAAGATGGTCCTGGACTATTTTGGTGAGTATATACATATGCAATGAAATGATTCTCAATTTGGTCCCAAAGTTCTCACCTGATAATCATTTTGGCCCCTGAGTTTTAAACATTCCATATGGTCCTTTATTTTTATAACTGTGAATTAAGTTAGTATTTTCTATCACTAATCTAGTTGACTAGTTAACAGAATGTTGAGTAATTACCCAAATTAGTCCTTGAGGTTTTTAATGTCGGACATAAAGTCCCTCAGTTTTTAAATTACACAAAACAATCATCAAAGTTTACATTTATTAGACAATTTAGTCTCTCTTAGAAAACACAAAATCTACGTAATTATTTTGAAATTTTTATAATTTTTTAAGGATTGTTTTGAGATTTTTTTAAATTTTTGAGGAACTGTTTTGTTCTTCATCCAATAAAAATGATACGATGGGGGACTGAATTGTTTTACAGTGGTTACCACTTTGAAGCCTGTTTTATATATTTTGAAACTTGGAGGACTTTAGACTCGGTTTTAAAAACTTCAATAGTTGGTTTAGGTAATTACTCCAGAAAAGTGTTTTTGTGTGTGATTACCATTAAAGTAGTTTTACAGCTAGTCCATTGGAGAAGACAAAACTCAGTTTCACACAGTGCAATAGAACTAATAGGCTGCTGAAATGACGATAAATTGCACAATTAAGTATTTGGTTATGTATATTGGTGAGGAAAGGACTAATCCGATTCATGGTTATAAAACTCATGGACCAAGCTGATTATCAGGTGAAAATTCAGGGACCGCCTTATATAAATGATCCACCATAATTGAATGTTCGCACCTCCTTTCATTAATACAGGAATCCATGTATCAACGGAGGCTTCTCTTGGATTTGTAGTCACATGTCTTAGTATAGGAGTGCTACTAAGTGTAGCCAAGAAATCTGATTAGCTTGATAAAACTCCATGTTAAGGGTAGGTTAAGCTCTATATATATAGAGCGTTTGTCTGTTCTAGAGAGCAACTAACTTTCGTTGATTTTTATATTCTATTTTAATTGTTTTATATAATAATAATAATATATTCTTCCTTTCTCATCAAAATGGATAAGTTTAAGGTACAAATTAGAATTCTATCTTTTTTATTTCGAATTCACCTGGGTTTTTGTTTGCTTAATTATATAATAATTATCCCTCATCAAATTTGACATTTTTCTACTTTAAATCAATATTTTATTATTATTATTATTATTATTATTATTATTATTATTATTATTATTTTGGCGTCTTATTATTAGTATTTGTTTGGTTAGCAGAAAGGATTATTACCAAAGAATTTTAAGAGTATCGTGTGTAATATAATATTGATTTAAGTAAGATAGGAAAGACGATCCATTCTTTCACACATTAAATTTGTAAATTAATTTTACAATTTTGCTACATGTACACACAAACACATCATACACACAAAACTTTCCCACTCTCATCCAATGTGCACCCTCACACACACACATTCACCCACGCGTTTTCACGCGACATTCCCAGCTTCCTTCAAACACGCAAACTACCCAAAATTCACGCAGGCAACCACAACAGAGCTTCTTCTTCTTCTTCTTCTTCTTCTCCGCCCTACCTTCGTCTCCAGTGCCTCCATTTCGTACTCTGCCTTCACTTCGTACTCCGCTTCCATCTCCACTTCGTACTCCGCTTATTTCTCTTCTTTTTCCTCTTCTTCCTTCTCCTTTTATGTTATGTTGTTGTTGTTCTTCTTCTTCTTCTCCTTCCTCTATTACGCAGTTGTTGTTGTTCTCCTTGCATTCTTATTTTGGTTTGAAACTGATTTTTTGAGATCTTTGAATGTTGAATGGTAAGTTGTTTTGTATTCTGCTCATGTTAATGTGGAATTCTACTAAAAAATTGTCTTGCATTCTTATTTTGGTTTTGATCTGAGTTTTTGAGATCCTTGAATGGTGAATGATAACTTGTTTTGTATTATTAATTTGATATGAAAATTCTGCTAAAAAATGGACTTGCATTCATATTTTGGTTTGAAACTGATTTTTTGAGATCATTGAATGTTGAATGGTAAGTTGTTTTATATTCTGCTCATGTTGATATGTAATTATTTTCAAAATTGTCTTGCATTCTTATTTTGGTTTGGAACTGAGTTTTTGAGATCCTTAAATGGTGAAAGATAACTTGTTTTGCATTCTGCTCAAATTAGTATGAAAATTCTGCTCAATTCTGTTTAAGGTTATTTTATGATTTTGCTCAATCAATTTTTAAATTATGTTTAAATTGATTACATAATCTGATCTAGATATAATTGTGAGTGTTGAAAGACTCAAAGTACTGATTGCTATAACCAATTAACATTCTGCTCAATTCATTTTCAAATTCTGCTCAAAATAATGAATGATAAGGTTATTTAGATTCTGCTCATCTTATTCTTTATATTCTGCTCAAGTTGGTTTCGGTTTCTTGAACAGAATGGCTAATAAGCAAGTCCATAAACCTACAGCAAAAGATGCACTCCTATTAAGTTAAGGAAATTTTTTGACAAACTTTCTGACAAGAAGAAACCACTTGTTGATGAGATTGGTTTGGGAGCCTTTCAAACTTCTATATCATCCCAACCTTAGGAACGTACTCTTCATCAACATTACACAAAAACTGCAAAAAAACAAAGCCAAAACAAATTTGAGCAGAAAAACCAAAATCAAATTGAAAAAAAAAAAACATTCAAGAAACTAAGAAGTTCAAACAGAACACTAAAATCAATCATCACAAGTATTCGAAAAATGATCAACCTCCATTTCCTCTTCCAATTGCCCTACCTTATTGATGGAATTCAGATCCTGCTAAAATTTGAGCAGAAGTTTGAATTAGAATGAACAGAATTCTAGTAACTCAAGAAAAAAAAAAACTAGAACCATATGAATCTAAAAACAAGATCAAAACACAACAAAACTTACTCATACATTAAATATTTAAGAAAGAGAAATCAGAATCCTAAATCAATTATAACGAGTACTTAAAATCATTAACCTCCATTTGCTATTCAAATTGCGGTTCCTCATGTATTGAATTCAGATCCAGTGGAATTGAACACCAATTTCTCATCGTAAATGCAAAATGATCGACAATGAAAATCAATTAATAAACAACTGACAACAAGAAGCATGAAACGAAACAGAAGAAGAAAAAGAAGAAGAATAAGAAGAGGAGGAAGGAGGATGAGGAGGAGAATTGGAAGATGATAATGATAATTAATATTATGTGTAAGTGTGTGAGCTGAGAGTTGAAAGGCAGGCGCGTGTGAACATGATAATTAATATTATGTGTATGTGTGTTTAGTGCATTGTTCTGAAAACCGGACCGGACCAGCCGGTTCGACCGGAAAAATCGGGAACCGGTCCTTTATCCGGTCCAGTTCGTATACGAAAACCGGTTGACATCAGATCGGTCAAAAACCGGTTAAAACCGGTCAAAATTCGTGAACCGCTCAAATCGGATCGGTTTTTTAGCTTTTTTTAATTAAAAATTAATAATATTATATTTTAAATAATTTTATAATGATTTCAAATTATTTTATTATATATTTAAGTAAACGGTCTGACCACGGTCCGACTTCGATCGAACCTCTAAACTCTTGAACCAGTCACTCCACCGGTTCAGTGACCGGTCCGGTTCTCTGAACCTTGGTTTAGTGTGTACACATATTATTTGTTAATTTTATAATACTTCTAATAAACTTTTGTTTGAGTTAGTTTCCTTTTTATCAACATTGCACTTTCTTTTCCTATTTTCACTCCTAAAATATTTCATTTAAAGGTACAAAATATTAATGCATAACTTCCAATTAATTTGGCTTCTTCTGCCTATGTAATCTCTCGAACTTGGTCTTCCATGTTTTATTCAGTTGGCTGCTTCTTCATTTTTATTTTTTTATTTTTTGGACTTGATTGATGCTTCATTTTTAAATTTGTTATCTACTTTTGTTTTCGGAGATGATGTTTTTGTAGCAGTGCCCATTCATTTTAATTTTCTCATCCTTTTTTAATTTTCTTATTTATCTATTTTTTTGACTTTTTTAAATTCTGTGTTATGCAGATTCACAAATATTTTTGTGGTAATACAGAAGTATGAAAATTTCTTTCTTAGTGCAGATTATTTTCGTAATAAGATTTTGTTACAATAATATTCCAAAACACAATAAGAACAAAAAAATAACGAAGCCACAAAGAAATTCAATTTAAAAAGTCCATCGGATTATCGTGGTAACTGCAATTATAGCTTTTTTTTCGCTTAATATGCCTTTTTTATAAAATAAAAAAACGAAACTTTAATTTAACATTTTCAAATGAGTAGTTAATTCCAATATTTCAATGAACGTCATATTCAATTCACTTCTAATCTGATCTCAATTTTTTTTTTGTTATCTATTACGTTTTTTTTTTTTTTTAGAACTTCTATTATATAACACAAATAATAATTCTAGGTGACCGAGTGTTTTTATCAACCAAGTGCTTAATCAAGTAAAATGGTTCATGCGCCTTTTTCCCCTTATAATAACGTCTTATTACTTAGGGGCGATCGCGGGTGCAGTTTGGTTCGGTTTTGGATGAAAAGTCATCCAATCTGATGTTATATAATTTCTACGGTTCGGTTTGGTTCGCCAAAATCTGACGCGCCAAAATCAGTTTCCCGTTTTCATTCATTCTTCTTCTTAGCTTCGTTTTTCTTTTTCTTCTTCTATTTTGTGCAACATTGTTGATTTCATCGTTTGATTCATAATTACGAAATTCTACGTTTTCTGCAACCTTCTTCTTCTGCATCGGTCCTCAGCGTCATTCTCTGCGTTGTTTACATGAGGTAAATTCATTTTTTTAATTCTACAATTTATTATTCTAGTGGAGAGCCTAGTAAAAATGTGATTGTTCTCTTTAAATTGCAATTTTTGGTGTTATTTTTAATATATAGTTCAAAGTATTATTTGTGTACAATTCATATTTACATTTCAGTGCAGTAGTTACATTGTGAACTTAATGCGGAGGTTTTTTTTATTCCATAACCTGATTATAGTGTTCATTAATCAAATACAAAATCAAACTTAGAAGCAATACATGAACATAATAAAGGAAATATATAATCATATTAATGAAAGAATTTGGATTCAAATTCAGTTTGCAAAACAAAGACAAATTATGCTAATCAACAAAGAGTTTTATGTCTAAATTCCTATTTTAAAAAAGAAGATGCAGATACAGACATAGAATAAAAAAAGGAAGGGAAGAAGAAGAAGATGATGATGATTATTTTAGGGATAAGTACTCTTTTAGTCATAAAGATTTGGACTAAAAATCAAATTGGTCTCAAACGTTTTTTTTTTAATCAAAATTGCCATAAAGGTTTCAATTTTTTTAAAATTAACATTTTTGACATTTTTGTCCTTCTCATAAAAAAAATGACCTCTCATTATAAAAAAAAAAAAAAAAGAAGAAAAGGCACTGAGCGGCTGAGCCCCTTTCCACTAAGCCATAATGAGAAGCCCTAGCCTCATGATTCAAAGCCTTCAAGTATCATCCCCAACTTCCCAACAACTCCCTCCACCACTTGCCGCCTCCCCAGTCTCACCACTGGTTTTTACCGTCCCTGCTTCATCATCGCACACAGATCTGCTATCGTCTGAACACAACCACGAAGACATGACAGCAAGGAGGAGATCGGACATGGCGACGCGATTGCAGGGAGAAAGTCGGACTCGGCGACGCGACGGTAGGGAGCAGATCGAAAACGGCAACGCGACAGCAATGAGGAGATCGAACGCGGTCCCGAGGCAGGGGCTGGGCTGCCATGCGATGAAGAACGGCGGAGGGCGGAGGTGGTACCGAAAGTTCACGGCGGAGAGAAAACAGGGGAGGGCACGACAACGGTGGTTGCTTGAGAAGGGTGCGAGGAGAAGGGTGCAGATTCAGACTCTTAATTGTTTCTTTTTTTTTAGTATTTTCTTGTTGTTCTTCTTCTTCAACCTCAAAGCTAAGGTTCTCTATCTCTATCGTGTGCTTTCTTGGTGTATTTTATCAAAGTATTAATGCAGAATAAATCTTTGATTTTTTCTGGTGATTGGCAATTTGGGGAATAGAGGAAATTAATTTGGTATATGATTTTTTTCTGTTGTTATGCAATCTGATTATGCAATTTGGTGATATTATGCAATCTGATTACTTCTAGTTCCCCTTTTTCTTGTTGTTCCATTTTTTCTTTTGTTTCATAGATTTGGTATATGATTGTTAAGTACTTCATTATTAATTTGTGCTTAATTGATGGTTGAATCTGATCTTCTTTCTTTCTTGCTTAATTGCAAGAAAAAAAGAAGAATTTGTCTTGTTGTTTTATTTTTTTTTCTTGTTTCATAGATTTGGTATATGATTTTTGAGTACTTCATTATTAATTTGTGCTTAATTGATGGTTGAATCTGTGTTTGAATTTGATCTTCTTTCTTTCTTTCTTAATTGCAAGAAGAAAAAGAAGAATATGTATGTTTGAATCTATTTTTTTAATAATATAAATATAAAATAAAAGACATAGGAGCAAAATGATAAAAATGGTTTTTTAATAAAAAAAATTAAACCTTTATGATAATTTTGAAGAAAAAAAAACGTTTGGGTCCAATTTAATTTTAAGTCCAAATCTTTATAGTTAAAATAGTACTTATTCTATGATTTTAATTCTGTACATTATTGTTTTTTATTTCGGTTCAGTATAGCTTTATATTTATGTAAATTATTAATTTTTATTTCGGTGCATTATACCTTTATATTTGTATACATTATTCTTTTTTATTTCGATGCAGTTTTGAATTTTATATGATTTACTTAGTTTTGAGTTTTAAAGCAACAACAACAACAAAAACAGACGACAACAATAACAAAGAAAAAGAAAAGCAACCCAAATCACTTAATATTTACATTTTTTAATTGAATTAATTTATGTGTACCGTTGTACACATTCGTACACATCATTTAGTAACATAGAAAAATATAAACATTAGCATAGAAAAATTTATATTTTTGTGTTAATGTTTACATTTTTAAGTGTTATTAAATGGTGTGTGTATAATGGTGCATCTATTATTACCATTTTTAATTTTCGGAAACTCCACTTTTTCTTACTTTTATTGTCCAAGTTGGACCCAACCTATATGTATTCACGTTTTTATTTAGTGAAATAAAATACAATTATCTTTTATTAGAAAAAAAAAAAAGAAAAACTCACAAATAATAATAAAATTTATACGCAAATGAAAAAAAAATTATAAAGATAAATTAAAATTTTATATTAAATAAATATTTGACATGTTTACAAGTGTTTACAACCAAAACATTATATATTAAAATTTTAATTGTAATTATAAAATTATTACTGAATTATTATTAATTAGACATGCTTATAAGTAATAATTATTATCCATGCATAATTGATGCGCGGAACGCTAAAATATTCTAGTAAAATATGAATTTGATAATTACCCAAAAGTTATTGTTAAAATTTAATTCATTGCTTATAGGATACGCAATGCATAACTAAAAATGTAAAATTTAAATCAGAATGATTGAAAATTGAAATAGTAGATAGCGTAGGGGGTTTTGCAGTTTTCATTTTTGTTACGTATTTGTTCTTTTCCCTTTTTCTAGTACTTTCTTAAACAACAATCAATCGTCAGTGATGACATGTGATGCAACTCTAGTTCAAGGTAGATACTATAAATAAGTGAACACAATCGTGTAAGTACAACCAAAAGCTTTGTGCATCGCAAATCACAATCAAATTAGTATATCCGTTCTCGAAACTACAATCACTGCTGAAGAGAAACAAGATCATGGCAACTGTGTATGTCAATTCTCCATTCTCTAATTTTCTTATATCTATGTCACTTGAAGTGTTCCTCTTTGCTAATTCTTTTCTCAATTTCTGTATTTGTAAACATTAGTGGTGTTCAAGAAGCTCGTACTCCTCCATTAACTTCAACATCCGAACCACCGTCTCTTTTTGATGGAACCACCAGGTTCCTTCTTTTTTTCATTCTCTTTCTAATTATGCTTATTTTCTTGCTAGGTTTTGTGATTTTTCGGGTACAATTTTGATTTTGACTAATATTCAATGCTCAATTTCTGATTTTAGGTTGTACATCAGTTATGTTTGCCCTTTTGCACAGCGTGCATGGATCACCAGAAACTACAAGGTTAGTTATTTCATCTCTTTGTAGTTGAGTCTTTGTATAATGGTAAATTCACTTGTTTCGTGAGTTACCGATTACTTAGTCACCCTTCATCTGAAATCATAGTAGAGTGTTTGTTGGACAAAAATTTCAATCTTAATCTCCAGAATTCTAATATTTTCAGTACCTTCAAATTGGAGGGACCGGAAGACTAGAACTGGGACTAAAACTTTAATAATATTTTTTTACTCAAATTATAGTTTCCAATACTAACATTTATTTCTGCTCCATCAACTTAGTTTAATCTCTATCTCTCAATCTCTATTTCTAGTTAATTTTAAACCAAACATAATACACAAACCTATTTTCTCAGTCTCAGTTCCCTAGTCTTAATCTTCCAGTCTCAGTCTTTCTTCCAAACGCATCCTTAAGAGAATGGAAACTTATCAACTGTTGACAAAATACTTTTCCAAATAGCCTAAGTAGGATGAAACTAGAGAAACTGGGGTTGGGGGAATTAGGATTTTCAGTTGAGAATTAGTGATTTAAGGTTAAATAAAGTTTATTCATGACAAAAAAGATGTAATATCATGATTTAACGTGTCACATGAGCACTATTCATAAAAGAGAAAGTTTAGGGAACCTATAGTTTGTTAGCCAATGAGTGGCCAATAGGCTTTTTCCTTCTTTTCTCTTTCCTCTTTTACCACTCATTATTTCCCGAGTTACACTTATTGGCTCCCTATTGGTCCCATAATGTTGGTTCCATAATATTACTCTTCATAAAATGATTTAACTCATGGGAAAATTTTATTCTTTTGGTTAAGATATGATAGTTCACTCTTCGATAGAACCTTAAGTCCTTAATTGAAAACACGAGGCCATCAGGGATCTTTCCAAAGCTATGCAAGGAGGCTGATCCTATAAATGTACTAGTACTCATTATAAAAATGTATAATTCTAGTATCGTTATACTGTTCTGGTCTGCTGTTATATTCTGGTATATTTATTTTATAATTATTGTGTCAATTTTAATTTGTTTCTTCTGTTGGTTATAGGGTCTACAAGAGAAGATCAAATTGGTCCCTATTGACCTTGGAAACAGGCCTGCTTGGTACAAGGAGAAGGTCTACCCTGAAAATAAGGTATTCAACTTGATGGTTATGATAAGAGATAATATTATAAATTGGTTTGCTAGTTTATACATATACACTTTCTTAATAAAGACGCGCATCAGATGATCAGCACATGAGTGGTTTTATATTTCAACAAATAGAAAAGTTTAACTCATATTGGAATTTAATGTTTATTTAGAATAATTGGATAACAGCTGTTGAACTCTTGTTAATTCAGTGGTCTATATATAAAAAGTTCTCAATTGACTAATTTCTAATTTATATGTAACCTGTTTCACTTGCTCCACTAATTTGCTGCACACATATGAGTTTCTTCTCCTGCTAATTTGTACAGGTGCCATCATTGGAGCACAATGGTAAGGTCATTGGAGAAAGTCTTGATTTGATCAAATATATAGATGCCAACTTCGAAGGGCCATCTGTTGTTCCAACCGTAAGAACTTTGAACTGCAGAATCTCTTACTTCTGCGCATATCATGCCCCTAGTCAATTTTCAGTAGTTGGATAATGAACTAATAATGTTAAGAACATACTTTTTGTAGGATCCTGCAAAGAGAGAGTTTGGTGAGCAATTGGTGTCACAAGTTGATTCAGTCACCAAAGATTTGTATGCTGCATTGAAAGGGGATGCTATACAGCAAGCAAGTGAGTAGGAGTCTAGGTTTATTGTTTCTGAGATGTGTTTTTCCAAATGCAATATGTGTTGTAAAATTGGTTCTCTGAATCAGATCCTGTTTTCGATTCCCTTGAGAATGCTCTTGGAAAGTTTGATGATGGGCCATTCTTCCTTGGTCAATTCAGCTGGGTAAGTTCAAATCAATTCAATCAGTATTATCTTCTCTTTACCTTGTTCGGTTGCTTCAAGTAGATAATTTCTTAAGTCACACCTCAAGAAAATGGATCTGATACTGATGTTCATCATAATGCATTTGATGAAAGAAAATGTTACTTATCCAAAACGGGGAAAACCACTGTAGAGTAAACCTCCAACTCCTTACTGACATAAAACATAGGGGGAGAATAATACACTTGTATTGGAAAGCGCACTTTGTTTTTCACTGTTAGCAAAAGATCGGCTTGTTGGCGAAACCCATACGTTTTCAAATACGAGTATACGACATTATCCTACGGATTTTTTTGTTTGGAATGAGCTTTGGTGTTCACTCATGATTAATGTGACTTTTCTCCCCTTATAATTTGTAAATGCATGTGGTATTTAGGTGGATATTGCCTATGTTCCATTCATTGAAAGATTCCAACTTGTCTTTGCCGAGGTTTTCAAGCATGACATCACTGAAGGAAGGCCTAAACTTAGAGCATTCATTGAGGTACTCTATAGCTACTTCTCTATAATTTCCCCTCTCTTTTGTTGAAATTGCACTATTTTGCATTAGTTTATATGATTTAGCTGTTTTGACGCATGGGTGCATATTTGTATATTGCTTGGAGTTTCTATGGATCAAATAACCACCTAATAAGATTATTTTACTTCAATTCTCCTTTTCTATGTTTACATGTTATTAGTGGTTTCACATCGCTTGCTGTCATTTCACTTATCTCTCTTCTTTTTGTTATGTTATTTTGAAGTCTCACATAGCTTATATTATCATTGTAATTCTGGCATCTTGAGTTTTACTAATAAGTTCAAACTTCGTGAGTTATGAAAAGAGGATTTTCATTTATTAGCAAAACTTAATTTCTTCTACGTTTTGTAGGAGGGGAATAAGATTGATGGATACACGCAAACAAGGGCTGATCCAAAGGAACTAGTTGATATTTACAAGAGGCGTTTCTTGGTACTGCTATGTGTCACTGTTAACGTTTGAAGAGTTCTAATTTGATTGATGTATAACTCTGTTTACATATTTTCTTTGCAGCCCCAACAACAGTGAACTTTTGAATTGCAGAGTGTGACCTTTGAAATATGAAGAACGCGGTAATAAAGTGTTTTGCATTCATGGGATGCTCAAGTTGTTCAGTCAGATATTGGTTTGCTTGTGTGATAATGTTGTTTACTAGTTAGCTTGTTTGTTATTGTGTCATAATAAGTTATAAAGTTGACTGAGGTTGATTTAGGTTTCGAATGTTCTATATAACTTCTTTTGTGAATATTTTATAAACAGTAGTTTCGGATATTCTATTTTTTGTTGGCTGATTTATTGGTTAGAAAATTATTGGTAACCTATATTTTTCCATATACATATATACTTAAAAGTTAAAAGCAAAGTTAAAAGCATTGTTGCAACCATTAGTGAGAAGCCAACATCTAGCTCACCACAAACGTTGCCGAGCCTCAATTCATTAGTGACATTATCTTAGATTTGTCAGCTTTGGAGCTGGACAAACGTGTCTCGACAAGCGTTACCGATCCCCATACTAATGCAACCCGTGGCGGTACAACTATGATCCCTACCAACGTGCTGAGCACACAGTCATGCTCTCCCTCATCTTCATCATCCATTTAAAATACATTATATCTCTAAAGCCCATTTCAAAGGTACATTGCTGTTCTGAAATCTTGTAAAGGAATACCAGAACAGCTTTCTATACTATTAACATTGATATTGATTTAGACAGAAAAAAATTGATATTAATTTTAATTAAACAAATAAAATTATAATTTTCAATTTATTTCATAGAGTGAACTACTGACCCGATCCCTGTCCATTTCCACGACCGCCATTGCGGACCCTGACATTAAAATAACACCTAAGCGGCGGCCCTCCTCCTTGATCACCGTGCAACAAAGTGGCCCTTTCGTGAGTGATGTTGTCAACTGCTAATGAAAATGAATGATGTGGCACGTTAACTTGCTGAGTGGATTGTTAGTTGTCACGCTGGAAGGTTAGAAAAGGACAGGGTTCGTTTTGGCACAGTCAAAACACGCAAAACGACGTCACTCACGGAAGGGCCGCAAAGCACAGTGATCAGGAGGGGGGCCACCGAGGTGTTTTTTTTAATGTCAGGGTCCGCAATGACGGTCGTGGAAATGGATAGGGGTCGGATTGGTAGTTCACTCCTATTCCATGTATGGCACATGTTCTTAAACTTGTAAAAACATATACTATAATAAAAGGATCTACCGCAAACAACAAGTGGTCTAAAATAATTTTTAATATTTATTTATTTCTCCAAATTGTATGAAACTGTGAAGGAAAATAATTATATAAAGAAAAGAAATCATATATATTATCTAAAAAATTGATAATAGTTGTTATGAGATAATTATGATTACGAGACGGGCTGGATCCATAATGAAAATTTGAAATAAAAAGATAAGGAGTAAAGAAGTTAATTACCTAATCAATACTTTCCGAACGAGATTTTCAACTATAAATCCATAATGCAGGATTGAAAAATCCAATTTATTTAAATAAAGTAATATTTGTTTAGTCAATTAATAATATGACTTGAATGAAAATATTTACTATTACGATAAACATTTTATTTTGGTGTATGTAGTCTGAAACATTTTTATATAAATATTTAAATATGTACTATTATGTTAGCAAAAGTATTTTGCATTATGAAATTAAAACCGGAGGTGATTCTACATCAACTGTTATAATAAATCATAAAAGAGTAATGCTAGGAAATCAATATTAGGGGACTCATAGGGAGCCAATGAGTATAATTAGAGAAATAGTAGGTGGTAAAAGAGAAAAAAGAAAATAAAAAAAATGATATTGACTATTTATTATTTCCCTAATATAGTAATATTGGCTCCCAAAACTTTCTCATTATGGAAATAAGTTGATGGCTCTCATAAATTTCAAGTTGTGTGAGAATCTATTTGAAGTTAATTACCAAAATAACTATGTAATATTCTTAAATTCATAAAAATCTTTTTTCTGTTAACTTTTGTTACACAACTCAATCTCTCTCCTTCTCGCTTTTAGGAGACATATCTATTATTACAAGCTACAAAAATTATTGGTGTATAAATCGAAATTGAAAAAGAGAGTTCTACAATAAAAATTTTATTCCTTACACCACATATTAATTAAAATAGAATATAAATATTATCCCTCGCATATCCCCAATCCTCACTATATAATTAGTAAATAGTAGTAGTAGGTTGGTTGTTTGACAAGTGTCTATTTTCATTGGTTGACAAATGTCCAAGCTCTATAATTGACATATGTTAATAAACGGTATAAAAAGTAATAATACATAAATTTCATGAATATAAATGTAATAGTACATAATTGCTTTTGAGATTAAAATTGGGAGGAATTTTACTATTGAAATTTTTTAATTTTAAATATGAATTTAAATCATTTGATTTAAGTTAATGAAGAT
Source organism: Stylosanthes scabra (assembly GCA_036250425.1). Taxonomy (NCBI): domain Eukaryota; kingdom Viridiplantae; phylum Streptophyta; class Magnoliopsida; order Fabales; family Fabaceae; genus Stylosanthes; species Stylosanthes scabra. Next base: position 39,062 of record JASCZI010120952.1, on the reverse strand, counting down.
AAAAAATTAAATTTACAAAAAAAATATAAAACTTTAAAAGTGATTTTATCATAAAAAATTTTAGCCGATATGGGAAAGAAGAAGAAGGAGTAAGAAGTGGTTCGCCATCATGTCTTAAAAGGATGAGGAGAAAAAATGTCAATATTAATTTTCCATTGTAATGCGGATCAACTAACCAAATTAAAATTGTTATATAGGTCACTCTGACGAAAAATCAATACTATATGTTTAAAAATATGTACTGAAATTTCTTAACAAATAAAATTAACAATGAATACGTAATTAATACTAATTATTAAAAAAAAGTGATAAATTAATGAAGACTGATAAACACTTTATCAACGTCTGATCACTTAAATACAGGCGGAATGAGTGCATTCATGAATAATTGTTCCTTAGAACTTCAACTATAAACATATGCTGTTTTAGCCAATTTTTCGCCATGAATTAAGCCAATTCCCACTCCGCTCTTTGCCTTGATTTGTTTGTTCAAGTGTTTCCGGTTTAAATAGGTTAGAACCAGAATAGAAGCGTCTAAAAAGGGCGAAATGAACGAGGAAATCATGAAGAAAAGCTTGGAAGCCAACTCTGACCCATGTGTGTACGCATAGGATGAGTGGTGGGTACACACCCATCAACATAGGTGCTGCTTTTCAATGCGTGCACACCCACCAAACGTGATGCCCAAGTTTGCGACAGAGAGCAGTGTGTACGCACTGGCAGTGCGTACGCACCAAAGCATGGACAACGCCTATAAATAGAGGAGAACTACACCATTTTGAGGAGCGACCATACAACCCTAATTATATAACTCATTTTCTCTCCTTAGTTGCTCTAGGTTTTCCACTCTTGTACCCACACTGGCCAAAAATTTTACTGCTTTTTGTTTGTCTGATTTATATCCTGTTATTTTGTCCATTTGATTTTAATATAATTCTACTATTTCTATTATCATGTCTTGTTATTCTGCCTATTTTATTTATGTTATTATGATTATTATTAGTATGGAGTAGTGAACTTGTGTCTTGACCATGGGTTGAAGTGTGCGAATGACCTTAATTACTGGTCCCTAAGGGCACAGATGGGAAGAGCCGGGGTTAATTCTGATGCCGTTGACGCTAGATTCTAGCTAATAGCGAGAAGACCTTAACGACTCAACTTGATAGGTTATTCGAGTTTGCCGAATACCTTGGTATTTCGTTATTAGAAAATGCATGACTTATGGATAGGGGTTAATCTCACCACTTGACCATTAGACAAAGTGGCTAACTCTTCAATGTGATAGACATCTAAATTGGGATTGGCGGCGATCATAGGGACACACAATACTTCAACCCAAGGTCTATCACTCTTTAATTCTTACTGCAATCTTATTTTGTTTCTCTGCTCTCTGTTCCCAAAAACAACAATTGCAACCCCAAATTCTTTTTCTCAACCAAGAGCAAACCTCAGTTTTCAATTCCTATGGAGAACGACCCGAGTTGAATACTCGGTACTTTAACTGGTTGCATCCTGTGACACCTCTTAATTAAATTTGGTGAGGTTTTCATAGCTGGTTCAAAGCTATCTGCAACGAGTTCCCATTTTCACTTTTAAGGAATTCCGAACCGGTCTTGGGAGCCCGATCAAATTTTTGGCACCGTTGCTGGGGAATTGAAAATGTGCTCTTATTCTTTTGTTATTTATGAATATGTGAATCATGTAAATATGATAGTCTTTTAAATTTTTTGGTAAATAGTGTAGCTTGTTCATCATTTCCACTTATGAATTGTTCTTTGTATGCAAAGATCAAATTCAAACCCTGACTAGCTGTTATTTGATCTGAAATTTGAAAGAACTTTAGACGAGCAAGGAAAGTCAGGCGTCGGATTGAGTTTGAGAACAACTTGCGTTCTCAAGCTGAAAAGTTGGCATCCGGAAACAATTCTATTTACTCATCTCATTCTGAAACTGATTTTGAACTTTTTTTTTCTTCTGACACATGTACTTCAACTATGGGTGATAATCAAAGACTCACGCTAAAGCAGCTTGGTGATAATCATAAAATCAACCGACTAGATACCCCGAGTTGAATGCAAATTTCAAGCTTAAGTTTGGCCTGATCAACTTGCTCCCCAGATTCAATGGCTTACCGGGGAAAAACCCAATCAAGCACTTGAAGGACTTTGATGTTATGTACGCTACCACTAGAAGAACCAGTGGTGACGAAGATGCAGTTAAATCATTTGCTCTATCATTTTCCTTGGAGGGGAAAACCAAGGGTTTGTACTACACCTTGCCTAGCAAAGTCACCTCGGATTGGGCAGTTGTGAGCCCCGTGATTTTAACCACGACCGTATAATTAAGTTGAGTATTTCGGAGTATGAGTGGGAGTTGACAAAATTACACGTTAGTAAAGAAAATAATATTTAAGACGCGAACCCGAACACCTTCGCTAAAAGTTTGGCCCGAAACGGACCAAATCGCGAAATTACGAATATGCCACCCATTAATGAGTATATAAAGGGAGAGCCAACACAAGATCAGCCAGTTGCTCCCTTCACTCTCGATCAAAATGAGAGAGAGTTAAGCAAGAGCTGGTTGGAGAATTGGTTCCAACCAATTCTTCCACCGCCCACACCAACTTCCGATTGCGATAACTTTTGATCCAGAGCTCCGATTGACGAACGGTTTGAGGCTACGCGAAACTCTTGTCGTCTTCTTTACATCTATCACACATGCAAATCATGGGTAAGCCATTCCCTATCTCGTTTCTTCTGCCCAAATTCCTGCTCGAAAATGGCTAATTCCACTTGCATGTTTCCGAGTCCTTGTGAATTAAGTGATGATCTAGTACGTTTTGGAGCTTGGTGATCGATGCCCACAAGCTTGGGTATCTCCGGTGAGACGTTTCCAACCCTAGTCATGAGTTTTATTCGGATTATATGAAGTTTGATTGTGTTGTGTTGTGTTCTTGTGCGTGTATAGTGTCATAGAGGCTAGAAATTGGGGAATTCGAGGTGGAGATGGACGAGTGAACATAAGAACGGCGATGGATTGTGCTTGGATGCTCGATGGTGCGATGGATAATTGCGTGTATGCATTGAGCTTGGCGTCCAGGTACGGATTTAGATTCAAGCTTACATTATTTAAGCTAGAATGATTGCCTAGGTTAGCTGCACCTAGACTAACTAATAGGAATAAACGAACTTGAGGAATATGATAGGAAGGATTGTTGTTGATTGACTACGTGACTAAGTGCATGTTTGATGTTGATGCAAATGAATGCGCATGTATGATTGATTGTGATTGTGGCCTTGTGCCAAGATGTATTTTAAATATTAAGGGTTTTACATGAGATGGGAATTACATGAAAGAATGAGGCCCGAGGGGCGAGATGGTGAGAGGAATGAAAGTGAGATGATTGAATGAGATGAAAGGATTGAGAATGATTTGATGATGAAAAATGGTTTTCAATAACATGTGGGATTTTAGAAGAGGTAAACGTTGCAAGGAAGTGGTTTTGAAAAGGTTGAGCTGTGGTCTTTGGTGCAAATTGGGTTTCAAACTGAGTTTTTGGAAAATCACACGTTTTTAGCTGCAGTGAATCGATTCAGAAGTATCTGAGTCGATTCATTGAGCCTCTTTAAAGCAGATTTGAGAATATTTTGAGTATCGAGTCGATTTGCCTATGGGGTGAACCGATTCGTATTTGCACAGAGGCCAAAGCTCTCCATCTCAAACCGATTCGTGGTTAATTAGAATCGACTCTATCCTCGTATCCTTCAAGAAAATTATTTGACTCTCAATTGAGTCGAGTCGAAGTGGTGCTGAATCGATTCGTATTTTGACAGTGACCAAAGGATTTTGAAAATGGTCTCTTGAATCGATTCGGCAGGACTTCGAGTCGACTCCATCTTCAAGATTTCATAAACTACCTAGGATCGAGTCGATTCAATTGGTCCCCGAACCGATTCGTTTTTACCCTGATTTCAAAATTAACATTCAAAACGCCCTCATAATCGATTCTCCCTCTTCCGAATCGATTCCAAAGAGCAGAAATGTGGTTTTAAAGAATGAATTCAGTGAGGAATGAAGTAATTACATCTCATGTATAGTATTACCCATGTTTTACAAAATAATAACCGTGAGCCTAGGTCTAAGAGGGGTCAGAGGACTAGAGCTCGGCTTACA
>JASCZI010120952.1:16777-34738 GCA_036250425.1 Stylosanthes scabra | reverse complement strand
ATTATATATATATATATATATATATATATATATATATATATATATATATATATGTGATTAAGTAAGGAAAAGGATCGTAAACGATCGGGGCTGGCTGATTGGTCCTCGGGAAAGTACGAACGATGGTCATTCAGTGCTAGTTCTGGATCGGTCGGGATTGGCTATGATAACCGACCGGGTGAGCTCACCGTAGCCTGCAGGAATAGGCATGCATCATATGTATTTGCTTGACATTGTTTGGGTGTGCCTAATTGCTTACTACTTGCTGATTGATGTTTGTTGTACCTGCTTGCTTGTAATGAATGTTTGTGTATTGAATGACTGCTTGTGGACTCTGATGACTAGACTAGGGAAACGTAAGATTTAGAGAACGAGAGGGAATGATGAATAACTGGTAGAGCCTTGTTGCTAGGGCCTTAGGTACAACTAAATAACATGGCTAAACGAGAGATGATAGGAACGTCTCGCGTGATCCGACTAGAATAGATACTGTAGGTTTGTCGCTTTATCCGTACTGAGAATCCATGGGTTGGGGATTCTCACTCCGTATATTATCAGACTTTTCAGGTACAGGTTCAAGCCTTGGAAAGTTGGCGAAGCATCCGTGAAGAACACCGAGCGTCTAGCTTTCTCCGAAAGTCAAGTCTTCCGCTGTGTATTATGAAGAACTAGAAGTGTCAGTGTATAGGCTAGAGTCTTGTATCAGTCAAAGGACCTAAGCTTCGCAGGTTCTCGGATATAGTCATTGGGCCCTGTTTATTGTGTATTATGTATATGCATATACTTTGATATAAACGTAAGGTTGTACTTCAAGAGTCTTGGCTCTATTTATGTATAAGAAATGGTATTTATTTATATACAATTCGAACAGTTATGTGGTTTCGGGTTTAGTACACATGAGTCGGTGTTTGTTTGTCCGTAGCGCTTCGAAATTGATCAAACATGTTCGCGACTTGGTTAATCGGTTTTGGGGTGTTACAGCAGTATTCAGGAAAAGTTTCTTAGAGAAGTACTTTCCACCATCCCGAACTAATTCCATCAGAAAGGAAATTTCTGGAATAACCTAGCTGCACGGAGAAATACTGCACGAATATTATGAGAGGTTCCAGAAACTGTTGTCATCATGTCTGCACCATTCCATCACATATTTACTCCTCCTCAATTACTTCTGCTATAACATCCTAAATTTCGACGTGTCGCGACACTACCTACGATCGGGATGCCACATTCAATACAGGCGAAACGAGTGCATTCATGAATAATTGTTCCTTAGAACTTAAACTATGAACATATGCTGTTTAATCAATTTTTCGCTATGAATTCACTCATTTCCCATTCCGCTCGATGCCTTGATTTGTTTGTTCAAGTGTTTCAAGTTTAAATAGGTTAGAACCGGAATAGAAGCGGCTAAAAATGGTAAAAGGAACGAGAAAATCATGAAGAAAAGCTTTGAAGCCAACTCTCACCACTGTGCGTACGCATAGGACTACTGGTGCGTACACACCCATCAACATAGGTTTATACGCACCTGCTACTCAATCCGTGCACACCCACCAAACGTGATGCCCAAGTTTGCGACCGAGGTCCGTACTCACAAGCTGAGCAGTGCGTACGCACCGAGGCACGAACAATGCCTATAAACAGATGATAACTACACCATTTTGAGGAGTGACCATACAACCCTAATTCTATACACTCTCTCTTTAGTTGCTTTAGGTTTTCCATGGTTGTAGCCACACTAGCTAAACATTTTACTGCTTTTCATTTGTTTGATTTATATATTGTTACTCTGTCCGTTTGATTTTAATATAATTCTATTGTTTCTGGTATCATGTCTTATTACTGTTATTCCGCCTGCTTTATTTATGTTATGATTATTGTTATTATGGAGTAATGATCTTGTATCTTGGCCATTGGTTGAAGTGTGCGAATGACCTTAGTTACTGGTCCCTAAGGGCACAAATGGGAAGAGTTGGAGTTAATTTTGATGCCGTTGACACTAGATTCTGGCTAATAGCGAGAAGACCTTAACGACACAACTTGATGGGTTATTTGAGTTTGCCGAATACCTTGATCTTTCGTTATTAGAAAATGCTAGGACTTACAGATATGAGTTAATATCACCACTCGACCATTAGATAGAGTGGCTAACTCTTCAATGTGACAGACCATCTAAACTGGGATTGGCGACAATCATAGGGACGCATAAAATTTCAACCCAAGGCTGAGCACTCTTTTATTCTTACTACAATGTTATTCTATTTCTCTGTTCTCTGTTCCCAAAACAACAATTGCAACCCCAAACTCTTTTTCTCAACCAAGAGCAGACCTCAGTTTTCAATTTTTAGGGAGAACGACCCAAATTTAATACTCGGTATTTTAACTGATTGCATCCTGTGACACATCTTAATTATTAAATTTGGTGAGGTTCTCATAGCTGGTTCGAAGCTATCTGTAACGAGTTCTTGTTTTCACTTTTAAGGAATTTCGAACCGGTTTTGGGAGCCTAATCAAAGACCTATAAAATAAACTTCAAGTATTAATGTCACATGAAAATATTATTATTTAGTGTTTGGAAATTGATTTATCAACTTTAGTTTTTTTTAGTTGTAAAATAGAAAACAGCATTTCAGAAATATTTTTGATATTTTAGTGCATCAAATAATAGAAGTTGAAATAGATATCTATATTGATTCAACATTCCACCCATCACGCGGACAGTGATCTAGTTTCTAATAATGCTCGTTAAGGTATGATTCCCTACAAGTTATATCTAATGCCCTCTGTAATTCTTTGGGCTTCTGGCTAATCTCATCTATTGATGGGAAAGCAAAAAAGGTGAAATCTATCGTCACTGATGACATGTTAATTGTTACTTAATTCACACCTTGAATGTAGACACTATTCTGCGTCAGAATCAGAATTACAACCTCGCTACAAATATCTCAACCCACACACTTCAACTTAACAGACACATACCTTATTTCTGCGTTTTCCCATCAGATAGAATCAGTGTTTCACCGTCCAATGGCGACTGCGTATGTCTAAAATTCTCAGTAATTATCTCATTTTCCTCTTTTATATATCTTTTTGATTCTTCTTCATCTAACGTCCTATCTTCTCACTCTGAAACCTAGTTTTGTGAAAGAAATTCTTCCTCCATCTTTGACTTCAGCCTCCTCACAACCTCCTCTTTTTGATGGAACCACCAGGTTATATTAATTTCTCATTCTCCAATGTTATTTAATTGTTTTATTTATTTTTGCTTCATATTGTCCTTATTTTGTTATTTTTTGAAGGTTGTACACCAGTTACCAATGCCCATTTGCACAACGTGTGTGGATCACTAGAAACTACAAGGTTATTCTCTTCTCTTTGAATAATCATTTAATCACGTCTTTCATGACCTTATTCATCATTCATATGCAAGACATAAGAAATGAAAATATTAATTAAAACAAAAGAAAGAGTCTAGTAAAGACCAAAGAGCATTACTTCCTTACCTAAACAATGCAATGTAGTTATTTCATCTGTGTAGCTGTGGCTCACTCATCCTAGGGCTGGTATTCGAATTTCTCCTTAGTATATGCAGCAATATGGCAAATTAGTTGTCTAAATTATTATTAGTATTATTATTTGTTTAAATTTTTCCCATCTATTATTGGTTACAGGGGCTACAAGATAAGATCAAATTGGTTGCTATTGACCTTGGGGACAGGCCTTCTTGGTACAAGGAGAACGTTTATCCTGAAAATAAGGTCTGTAACTGAATCCTAAATCCTCTTAGTTAGTTACAAGATGATTTAATTAATATAAATATAAGTTCATTAAATTGGTTTGGGGATTTTGGTTAGCTAACTTTTTTTTATATGCAGGTGCCATCATTGGAGCACAACGGTAAGGTAGTTGGGGAGAGCCTTGATTTGATCAAATACGTAGATGCAAACTTCGAAGGGCCGTCTCTGTTTCCCAATGTAAAGAATTTAGAACTGCAAATCTCCTTTTCATTTTCTTCTCTTCCTCCAAATTAATCACTCTATATATGGGTACTACACATATTATGTAAAAGAGAAAAAGTTTTGGTAGCCAATGTACCATATAACGTTTCTCAATTTCGGATGATAATTATTTTTTAATTTTAAATGATAATTTAATTATTAGTTCTCTAATGGCTACTTAATGTTGGTTCGTAGCATATAAAACGATGAGATCAAATATGAGAATTTCATGAATAATACAAGACAAGGCCAAGTATGGTAACATATATAAATAAAATTTCATTCTTTATATAATAAAAGGTACTATTTAAAAACAAATGATATTTACAAAAATTAGGTTTTGTTTTACAATCTTAAATTCTTGTGTTGATTCTTGTAAGGATGTTGATACGAATATGTGCCAATTTTGAAGTATTTATGCATCATAGGTTAGTGAACTAATGTTGTTAAAGATGTGTTTTGTAGGATCCTGCGAAGAGAGAGTTTGGTGAGAAGTTGGTATCTGAAGTTGATTCAGTCACCAGAGAGTTGTTCTCTTCATTGAAAGGGGATGCTGTACAACAAACAAGTAAGGGTATAAAAAGTTTGTTTGATACAGGAAGAATAGTTTATAAATTTAAAGCGGCTCTTAAAATTATCTGTCTGAACCAGGTTCTGTTTTTGATTCCCTGGAGAATGCTCTTGGTAAATTTGATGATGGGCCATTCTTTCTTGGTCAATTCAGTTGGGTAAGTTCTAATCAATTCGAATAGCCTTTCTTCTTAGTAACCAGTCGGTGTTTTCCATTCATGAAAATGGAATATTTTGATGGTTGGACCTTACATCAAGCTTTTTTTTTCCTTTTTCCGTTGATATTTTCATCAACCTTTTATCAGGTTTAAAAAGACAATTTTTGTCATTTTAGTTGTTTATTTGGGTAATATTTTAGAAAAGCCACTGACTATATGTCAACGACCATGGCTTTATTATATTTTTTCTTTTAATTTGTAAATGCATGTGACAATCAGGTGGATATTGCTTATATTCCATTTATTGAAAGATTCCACATTGTGCTTGCTGAGGTGTTCAAACATGACATCACTGAAGGAAGGCCTAAACTTAGAGCTTGGATTGAGGTATATGCTGCCATAGTCACTTCTCTTTAAAATACAGTGACATGTTATCTTATTTAACTGCATACCAAGTACCGAATTCTTCACACACATGAAGAATGCTCACTAAAGTGAAAAAAGTAACTAATTATATGTATTGAAATGAACTACGTATCTGTATGTTTCTAGCTAGTAACTATATATGGAATAAAATTCCCTAATCCTTCCCATGCGGAAGCGTTGTTGTTGTTGTTTTTTTTCTTTCTTTCTTCTTCCGCGATATTACCTAGTTCGACATACTAAAGATTAATCTATCACATATCAAAACTTTTTTTAATGGTTTGTCGCTGACTTATGATTTATTATCTCATATATAAAGCGGAATTCAAATTTTTGACACTTACTCAAGTAGAAGAGTATATATAATTCCCATTATAATTTTAGCCCTCAATCTCAGCTCATGCTTATCCTTATCATGAGAAGATGCCTGACTTGCAATATTTAAAATTTGAAAACTTAAAAATTTCTGGTTACAAACAAAGATATTACTTCATTCACGAACATGAACGTTGTTCTTTATATACTGCAGGACATTAACAAGATTGATGCTTATGCTCAAACAAGGATTGATCCAAAGGAAATAGTTGAGCTTTTCAAGAAACGTTTCTTGGTATACCAAAATGATATATATCCCACACAAGATCTCTCACTATATGAGTTTTCAACCATTTTGGTTAATTTCTAACTGTTTCACTCTTCTTTGCAGACTCAGCAGTGAACATACATTTCAGCGAGGCATCCATCTGATATGATGGCGACATGGTCAAGAAAAGTGTCATTTGTTTTTAAGGGATGCTTGTTCAGCCAAATATTGGTTTAATTTGTTTGTTAATCGATGATGGTGATGTTTATGCAGAGGGCTTGTGATAACATAATAATGTACTAAGTTGGTAATGTATGTTAAAATTTGATATGTTAGTCTTTGGTGACCTATATTCCACCTATCTATTTTAAGTATAGGGCTGAATAAAACAAGAATGTGAAATGTGTTATTTCAACCGAGAAGAGTAAATGTGAAATGTATGTGTTATATCAAATGAGAATAAGAACAAGTATGAAATTATTCCTCTCTCTTAAAATTCATGACAATAAATCATTAATAAACTAACTAGGTTTAGAGTATGAAATTACCCATCAAAATGGAGTTTATCAGTTACGTCCTAATCCGTCCACGTAGCAAAAGGCAAAGGGAAGACTACTAGTCTCCACGCATATCAAAAACGAGATTGACATATTTGAGCGTTAGGAAAAGAGATGCGGTATCTATAAACACATGTGTAGGGGTTGTCCCGATATCCCTAGGGGCACTACAAGAAATTCACCCCTAAGGCTATCCTTGGTAAGTGATACCAAAAGTGTGAAAAAATGATGCCTTAGGAAAAGGCAACGCTTATTTAGCTAGGGAGACGCTTTGCTAGGGGTGCCTATTCTAGCGTTGCCTATTCCCAAAGGCAACGCTTTTCTGCACCTAAGGGTCGCTTTTGTAGAGAAGAATAGGCATCGCTTCGGGAATAGGGGTCGCTTTTCGTCACTCATGCTTACAGGAATAGGGATCGCTTTTCGCAGCTAAGGCATCACTTTAGAAAGGTAGCATCATCTTAAACCTAGGCTACTCTTTACAAGCGTAGCCTATTCCCTTACTTTTTAAAAAAAAAATTCTGAATGTCTTTCTCCTATATTTTTAATTAAATTAATCAAATATTATAAAATAAAAATAAATACATAATAATACAATATTCATTAAATAATAAAAATTATCCCTAAACAAAATATACATTTAGAATGAACAAAAAGTATTGATGATCATAATTTTAAATTCTAAATATTCATATATCTAACACAAAATAAACAAAAAAAATATATATATATACATGAAACAACTTAAGAGTTTACTACTAATAAACTATAATTGAAGTATACATGAAACAACCTAGACTTCTTCCACTTCCTTCAATATGCCAACCTTGGAGCTTCAAAATCCAAAGAATCCAAGCTCACAAATTCCAATATATGGCATTGAACACAACCAAAGTTGATGATGCTGTTAAAGAATCATCCCAAAATCTACAAAAAGGAATATAAAAATAAAAACAAGACAACCCAGTTAAAAATTCATTCCAAAGATTTCCAAGAGAGTATGAATCATCTAGAAAGAACCATATTCATCATTTAAAGAAAATAATAATCAGAAGAAAATAACCCATAATAAAATATAGAGCATTCTCTTTGTCAAGTTGAACTGCAATTACCCATAATAAAAGGACATATTTTACTCAGTAGGAATTATTAGAGGAACCTTAGAGTACATACAGATGGTATACCAAATTATTAGAGTACACACAGATGGTAAGTTCAATCTTCCATTTTAAAAAGAATTATTAATGACATACATATATACCTAGGATAGTAACTACTGTCAATCTTCTGAATTTCCATAAAGAGGAACCTTACTGGTTTTGAGAAATTAGACATTCCCTGGAACAATATTAACCACCAATTAAATTCGAAGAACTAACATAAACACAAGGAAAATGAAAGTGAGCATATGCATGTTATTATTATTCACCTTAAGAAGCATGTATACTCCAAATTAAAAATGAAAAGTATGCGAAAGAAAGAAGGAAGACTATTAAATAACAGATTAGTTCATAAAAAACAGAGTACAAAAACAGATTTGCTCATGAATATAGGGGTAAATTTACCTACTCCTAGAACTCCACTATCAGCACATCTTTGGCATGCTGTTGTAGGTGGTGGAGTTGGAAAGAGACATCGATAGCAAGGACCACGATTATAATTATAAACAGTGAGCTGCAGCACAAGTTTTCATTAATCAACTCAAAAACTTTGACGTAATAACACTCCTTGAAATAGTTTTTAATTGAAAATGCAAGTCCCTCAAATAATGAAAAGTCAAAATGCCTATGCAGCCTACACAAAAAATAGGATAAATTAGAATCAACATGTTAATTTTGTTAATTTTATTCAAAATTTCTACTTCTAGTCGTGAATAAGAAGCTTGTCTACCTAAAACAAAGGATATTCAAGCCACTAAATAAATAACATATAAAACTAAATAACATAAAAGTACCAATACACTATAAGTTTAATAAAGTACCACAGAACTCCCTGTAATTAGAAATAAGAATCTTATAATCTAGTAAAGAACAAACTAACCAATATTTAAATAAACACCATCATTTACTTAACCCTATATTAATTTCAAAATTCAAAGAATAACACAGAGGCTCAATTTTGTGAGCATTAAGCCGATATTATTGTGCTCTCGCAAGTACACGCTGCAGATCATCATTGCCATTGACTGTTTTGTTTTGATATATTTAATTTTTTCATATTATGCCATATGCTTTGCTCCATTTTACTACAAGCTATCTAGTACAAATCTATTCAGATTTCAGAGTTGAAAGACTTGCTATTATTACTTTGCTCCATTTTGCTCCAATCTCATTTTCACATTTAATTTTTTAAGCAGAGTTTTGCAACAAAAAAAAGACTTTATAAAATTTGGATAACTATATAAAATATGTAAAAAAAAAAATAGAAAATCACAATGTCAGAGGATTAGGATAGTAGTGAATTAGGCACTAACAGAGATATAGGTAACTCTAAACAATAACTCTCACAATATGTAACTCACAATAACTCATTCATCCTAGTTCTACTTAAATGTGAGATACCATGTATTTTTTGCTAAGCAAGAACAATGCCATTATAACTTAATCTCATCGAATCCACAAAATAAACACACTTTCACATAAATGTCTCCCACAATGGTAAAAATTAAGAGGCTACATTTGGAACAGAAACAGCAAACATGGCCACACTTCAAAGAAAAAAGGATTATTATTATTATTATCAATGCAGTTATGGTTTTCACCAATGAAATGAAAACCATCACCACCACCACCACCAGCAACAACAACAATACTATGAACAACAGGAAGTACGGTACACCTTTGTTTTTGACATGATCATTTCATGTTAAACAAGAGATAGACACAACCAAGTTTCCAAATTTCACCTTACAAACTCCACCAATTTAAACTACATGTATCTATCTCTCTCTTAGCAGAAATGTTCATGGTTAATCTTGATTCTTGAAACAAACATCAAAGGGTATCAATCCAAAAAACAACTATCAGTTATGATACAGAGAGTATACAATATCCAAACTAACACAGACTTGCAATCTTGAACATTAGAGGAAATTTTCAATTTTCAATTTTTCATTCAACCTCTTTTGGCCCATCATGTATAATGATCATACAGCTGAATTAGGGGTAATAACAGCATTAACATAACAATTTTAAATTATATTAACTCAAATAATAAAAACAAAAACCAAGCCAAAATGCAGAAACAACTTGGGTTTCAAAAGAGAAGCATAAGATCAAACAGATAGTGAGCATCTCAAAATACAGTACAGAAAGGAACCATGGCACGGTTAATTGAACAATCAACTCATGTTAGAACAAAATAAACTCACACGGTATCGCTGTCGTAGACGACGCACTGCCAGAGCAACAGCAGCGATGGACTGGCGATTGACAACCGAACTGCAGGGATCTGGTGTCGGAGACGACGCACTGACGGAGGACACCCGTGTGTGCCTTCAGTCGCGACAGCCGACGCAGCCTAGATGTGAAGCACGATGCGTTGATGCAGAGCCAGAGGGGGCTGATGGTGACGACCGAAGAAAGGGCCGACGGTGACGACCGAAGAGAGGGCTGACGGTGACGACCGGAGAGAGGGCCGACGGTGATGCAGGGGGCCCGACGATGACGCTATGGCCTATGGATGTTGGCTCGGCGGCTGTAAGTGGTAATCACGGCGACTTTCAAGGGTGAAGGGAGAGAGACGCCGGAGACGAGGCAAGGCGCCGTCGTCAGCGGTGGAAGGAGGGCGGAGTGGTAGAGGGTTGTGTGTGTGGCTGCCGCTGCTAGGGAGAAGAGAGGAATGTTTAAGTGTTTAGGGTTCTACTGCTGCTAGCTAGGGTTACTAAATGTCACAACTCATTTATTTATTTATTTATCTATTTTTATTCTAATTGGACTTACATATTAGGAGACGCTTATGAGTGAACCCAATGCTAAAGGAACAAGCTACACTTGAAAAGCGCCCCCTTTGGTCCACAAGAGTGTTTCCTTAGCCAATAAGCTAAGGCTACGCTTTATAAGTGATCTCTCTTCCATAGCCCATGCCAACACCGGAAAAGCGTAGCCTCTTCATAGAAAAGGCTACTCTTTCTAAGCGTTGCCTAAAACAAGTGTGGTCTTATGGGTAGATTTCTTGTAGTGGGGGAGTGAGATTATGTTTTTTACTTGGTTTAGAATTGTCATTTGTTTGCGTTCTCAGGTTTCCATTATTATTTCTATGCTTATGTAATTTTTTTTTTAGTTTTCATGTAGTTTATTCTTTTGGTTTTTTGTTTATATTTTTGTAACAAATATATCGTCGTGGGAGTAGCGACCAGATACATGTAAAATTATCTCACTATTTGTGCTGACATGTAATAGCATAACATTTTTGTAAGGTTTTGAGTGTGAGTATAATCATAACTTTCGAATTTTTTTATAATTTAAAAAATAAAAAGTCCAAAATAAGACACTTTTTTATTTATGTTAAGCTATAGAGGCATTGCTTTTATTTATGTTAAATTTAATTCCCTGTCACATTTATAAATTAATTAAAATAAAATATAATTATAATCCATGTATACTTAAACTTGATTATAATTTTATTAAATTATAATTTTTAGCTAATTCAAAAAGAAAATTATGATTTTATCTAATTTTAGCTAAAATTATAATATATATTTTGTATAATTAAAATTGATTATTATAATTTTAAAAGATATAACTATATATTATTATAATTTTATAACATCTAAATTAGCTGCTTGATTATAATGATAGTTTTAACTATTCTATTCAAACATAAACTATAACTATAATTACACTATAATTACACTATTATTAGTTAAAATCACTTTTAATTATTGTTATTTTTCAATTAAAAAATTAACTATTATTATCTAACTTTTAAAATTTGTTTTCGTATAATTACAATGGTATTTGATGACGATTATTAAACTGTTATTTCAACATGTTACATATGTGTTAATTAGACTTGTTTGTTTTCAACTGATTTGGATATGTTTCTTTTTTAAAATAAAACAATATTTAAACATTTTGTTGTTAGTTTAAAAGTTACTCAATAGTTTATTTGGACATTCGGTATTTATGTCTGACATAATAAAAGAAAAGATTTATAGCTAACCATATTTGAATTACAACAATTCTATATGTACATTTTTTTTATGTAGTTTCAAACGAACAGGCTTTTATATACAATGAATATGTTTTTATAGTTGATACGAACAAGTTTTAAAATTTTTTCGTTTGTCTTTAAAAATATGTTCGTTCTAGTAGTAATATTCTGTTCGTGCACGAACAGAAATCTATATATACAATGAACATGTTTTATAATTGACACAAACAAATTAAAAACATGTTCGTTTTCCATTAGGCGGGGCGGAAGATTTCAAGACCGCCACCTTAGACAGACCGGGGCGGGGCGGGGCGGGCTAACCCGTTTGACAGCCCTAAGCTCGCCCCACCTCCCCAAAGCCTGCAAAAAATGAAGTTGGGCGAGTAGGCCTTTCAACTGATGTGCACGTTCAAAAAGCTAGTTCATCCCACGTTATTGCAGATTGAAGGACCGAAGAATTAATCCACATATAAATCTTTTTTTAATAGTTAAATCATTAAAAATATTTTAATAAAAAATAAAAATAATAATTTATTTATAATTCAAACACAAATACAAAATAGTCCATTTTTTTATAATTTTTTAAAATTCTCTATGTTAATAAAATTATTTATTATAATATATACTATTTAACTACTTTAAAGTATGAAAAATAAAATTTCAATTTAATATTCAAATAACCACATAATATGAATATATGATCTATATAAAACTATAAGTATAAAGAAATGAAATTACAATTTTTGATATTAACGTGTATATATATTCTCCAAGTAATATTAAAAAGAAGAAAAAAAAACTTTGGCTCGGGCTCGCACCCTACCCCATCATATCCGTCGATTCGGCTATATAACAGGCTTTGCGGATATTTTTTGTTCGACGGATTCAAAATCTTAGTTCAGTCCAGCTTAATAGATTGGCTTAGCAGGGTTTTTATTTATTCTGTATTCTCATTCTATTTTATATATACTAGTCGCTTTTCTATTATTTTTAAAAAATTAAAAATAATAAAATATTTAAAAATAAAAAATAAAATTTCTTAATTTATTTATCACTTAAAATATTTAAAATAAATAAATTTAAAAATAATTAAGTATGTTAAAAATTTCATTAGATTAATATTATGTTTAACATTATCATGATGAAAATTTATAAACATAATTTAATAAATTGTTAGTGATATAAATGTTATTAATTTAATTTAATATCTCAATTCTATTTAATTTGAAACCGATATAAAACTTTAAGTAATGCTACATACACACTTATTTTACAAATTAACTCCAACCAAACATTTTAAATATCTTACCAACAGCGCGTGAAAATATACGCGCTTCCGCTTTCACATTTCTGCAACTGAGTGAAAATAAAGAAAATTTATAGCGTTACCATTGCCTGTTGTCGCCACTATCATTGTCATCGCTGTCGTTCCATCGTCGTCGTTGTCGTCCCTGTCACCACTATCGTCGTAATCCTCTTCTTCTTCCTGATCTTTCATTTTCTCTTCTTCCTCTCTTCATCTTCTGCATCCTCCTCCTCCTCGGTTACGTTGTTGTTGGTGTTGCTGCTGTTGATGTTCTTCTTCTTTGAAAAATAGAATCAGATTTTGCTGAAAAACATAATCGGATTTCTTTGAAACACAGAACCAGATTTCATTGAAAAAATGAATTGTATTTCATTGAAAAACATAACCGAATTTCTTTGAACAACAAAACTGGATTTCTTTGAAAATGAGAATCGGATTCATCTTCATCCTCTTCTTCTTCTTGTTAGTTTTCTTCTTCTTCTTCTTCACTGCTACGTTCTTCTTCGTCTTCCTCCTTCTTCGTTTTTTTTTTTAAACAAAACTGAACCGGTTTTTGAAGGAAAAATGAAATGGATTTTGTTGAAAAACTGAACAGGATTTTGCTACAAAAAATGAATTACATTTCTTTGAAAAATAGAATCGGATTCTTTGAAAATTAGAACCGAATTTCCTTCTCTGTTGTGTTCATCCTCCTCCTCCTTCTTCAATGTGTTATCCTTCCTTTTCCTTCTCCACTTTGTTATCCTTCTTTTTTTTTCTCTTATTCTCCACTGTCAATGTCTCTTCTTCCTTGTTATCGCCGTGGACGTCTGATGAGGAGGTTTTTGACGATAGATTTCATGGTGAAAAGGATACCCTCATCAATACTTTTTCCACATATTTACTAGTGATTGACCATGCTTTTCCATCTCTTGCGTAATTATGTCATTAAATGATTAATTGTTAAATTAGCTTTCAAAGTGCATAAATTGTTTGATTCTTCTCCCATTTGGTACCTTCATGTGTGTGCTAGTGAATTTCAAACCCAAAGTGGAGAGAAAGACCCAAGGGAAGCTAAGAAGAACAAGGAAAACAAGGAGAATGAACAAAAAGCCAAAAGCCCAAATCAGTCATGACCGCGCGACCGCACCCTTTGCATGGCGCCCCTGCGCCCTCCTTTCTTAATGAGGAAGCTTTCCGTTGGTGGCATGTCCGCACGACCCAGATGGCGCGTCCACGCCACCCCTTTCCGTTGGGGATTTCACGTTTCCGGGCCAAGGCCCAGCCATTTCTCAAGCCCAATTCGATACATATAGGGGGAGAACAGCTGAAGACACAACAATCATTCTACCATTTCATCAATTTTAGCCTTAGAATAGTTTTAGGGAGTTTTGGGATAGTTCTCCATCTCTCTCATTTTCTCATAGTCTTTCTTCTTTGTTCTTCATCTCTAGGAACCCCATCACCATCCAAACTCTTTTTTTATTACATGTTTTGTGTTTAATTTGTGGATACTTTTTCTGTTTCATTAATGCAATTCTAGTTTCTCCTTCTATTTTGCTCATCTTTACATATTTCTTGCTCATTAAGTCTAGTTTATTTTCTTGCTCATTTTATGATCTCTTGCTCTTATATGCTTCTCTTGATCTTGATTGTTGATTTACTTGTTGATTTGCTCTATTGATCATCTTGCTAGTTTAATTTCATAGTTATTATCATGCCTTTATTTCTTGCCCACCAAGTGTTTGATGGTTTGTTTGCTATAATTATGGAGTAGTGTTCTTGTGCTATGGTCATGGGTTGAGGTATGGATGATCTTAGCCACTAATTCCTAAGGACAAGGATTGGGTAAACCTTGGATTAAACGGTTCCGTTGACGCTAGGCTATCGCTAGTGTGAGTGAGTCCTTAATGAGGTGAACTTGAATGATTTATTCAAGTTCCAAGGACCTAGGACCGTCATACTAGATGAGTTGTCTAGGACTTACGGAACTGGGTTAATTCCACCCACTCGACATCTAATTTGACAGAGGGTGGCTACGCGGTATACGTGACAACCATCCATAATTGGGATTAGTGGTGTTCGTTAGGGACACACAATACCTCGATCCAAGACCAAGAACCTTTTAATATCAGTTTTCTCTAATATCTCTCTTGCTATTTGTTCTCAACACACACATAATTGCAACCCCCATTTTCTTAACATCCAAAGTTGGCCCATGCGTTAACTCGTTGGGAGAACGACCCGAGTCCTGTACTCAATATTTTTAAATTTGGTTGCAAGCTCTTGTGACACTCTTTGTTGATGGATCCATTCTTAGTTCGCATTCATAACTTGTTTGGGTTCCGCTACGAAGATCTCTCTCGTTCTCACGAACGCAAGGGAATCCTGAACTAATCTTGTTTGCGATGCCTAGGACGGCTAAAAATCAACGTCGTCCTCTTCTGCTTTGCGTTGATAGATGTGACAGTTACTTAATTATTTATAATAGGGTTAGGGTGGGAATCTGAAAATTGGACACCAAACCCTCCTATATTGGCCTTATATATATAATTATAGATAATATATAAAATAAAATATGGTGTTGTCTAAATTCTAAATTTTAAAGTGTAAACCCTAAATATACTAATTAAACATTGAATTATAAATTCTAAAAACATAAACAAACATAAAATATTAACTTAAAAATATATATTAGCTTATATATATTGATATAAACATTCCCTAACACTTCTTTAAGAATAAAGGATTTCAGTTTAGTTATAACGAAACTCATGAATTAATCTCGTTCATTTTTTTTTGTTCATAATAACTAAAAATTATTTTATTTTAAAATTAAATAATCAAATTTAATTTCATTGTTTATATATATATATATATATATGAATCAATTAGGATTTGGAGTATTTTATATATGTTTTTCAATAGATAATAATAATGGAGTAGGTTTACGTTTCTAGACTTGGTGTGGTGCACTGTGTGATGACGGGTGGAGTTATTTTGTTAGTTTGTTGTATGCTCATTTGTTGCATGGCTGAGAAAAAGCGAGGAGTTAACACATATACTAAATTTATTCTACATGAGCGGTAAGAACTTATTTGTTATTAGTGATTTGGAAGTTTTGCATTTTTACATTGTACGAGGTGTTCTCCACATTATTTATGTAAAATCATAGACACAGATGAATAATTGGAGCAGAATAATGAGGCGTTGCAGACGGCATGTCATGATTATTACTTTATTATTAGAATGTTTATGATCAACTTCATGGAAAATATAGATATACATGCATATCTGATAATAGCAAATAATCTGGTTTTTAATTTTTTATTCGAGAACTAAGTTACTTCTAAATTTCAAAATTGATTAATCTCAAAGGTTTTTATAGGGAATAAGTCTTGTTGGTACTAGCCCATTTAACAGTTTCAAGAGAAATTTGATAGGTTGGGATATCCTAACTAATGAACCCACCATTGTAGTGATATTAGGAGGAAGATAATTGATAAGAGAGAATTAAAAAAATAAAAGGAAATTAGAGAAAAATAAGTAGGAAATGGAGATAATTTCAAAAACAATAATTCTATCTGAATAAGTGATTTTGGTCAACTAAGTGCAACCAAGTGATTTATTTCTATACTAAATAAAAGATTGTTTCGGTATCAAATATAATTTTATTTAGATGTATTTTTTTATACTATTTGACACCGGAATAATATTCTATTTAGCATAGAAATAAGTCACTTGGTTGACTTGGTTAGTCAGAATCACTTGTTTAAATAGCATTACCCAGAAAAAGAGAAATTAAAAAAAAAACTATTTCATTTAAATCATGGCTAATTGATTACATTTGCATTATTTATATTTATAGAATTTATAAAACCAATAAAACTGTTTTTAATTGGGCTGAAGGCCCACTTTTATTGATAGTATGTAGTTAAATTACAAAACGATTTAGCTCAAAAAAAAAAAAATTACAAAACGATAATGAGTAAATTATTGCAATTCTTACCTCCCCTCCGCTCTCCCTTTTTTTTGGACAAAATTGCAATTCTTACCTTTTTATAATAATAATAAGACAACTTATTTAGTAGAGGAGGGATACATTTACTTGAGTATATAATTAATTCTTTAGTTTTTTTATTGTGATAATTTATAAATTTAATGGATTTTTTCTTTAATTTGAGTTTAGGGATTAGAGTTTAGAATTTAATTTGAATTAATATTCAACCAGTGTGTGTGACTAGTTTTGTTAGAGATTTTTGTATTAAAATACAAGAAAATGATTAAGGCAAGATGCATCACAATGAACTATAGTGACCAGATTAGAATAAATTTGGAGTAATTGTTTAAAAGAAAAACATTGGCTTAAATTTACAACTAAAGATTAGTGTCAAGAATGTTCTTGATAATATTAAATCCTGATCTCTAAGCATTAGTTTGAACATAACGTGAGATATAGAAATCCAAATAAAAAGATTCTAGCGCCATTAGAAATCTAAGGCACAGAGCTCCAAAATAATGTATGTATCCATATAAAACAGTGAGAATAATATCGCATAAACGAATGAATTCGCGTACACAAACTAAATTTTGAGGGTCTCATTAACATGACATGTGAATTAACGTTTCTGGGTTAGTTTTTAGAATATCTAATCTAGTGATACTAGCAGGTGTTACGTCAAAAAGTAGCAAGAAGTATTAATATGTTTTTAACACGAATTTATTTATACAAGAAATTAAACTAGTTATGAACTCCAATTAATGTTTTCAGGAGTCATATTCCCTGCCAGATAAGAGTTGTGCAAATTAATCAATTTTGCAGGTGGCATATAGACCATGTATTCTCTAACACCATGAACCATAATTTTCAAAATTCAAATCCAAGCTCTCTTAGCACAAAGAAATTCTAATACTGTTGTTGCCTCCTTCAATATACGGCCCCGTGGATGCACCACCCCCTTCAAGAATGCCGCGTGGATTCATAATTAAATCTTCTAAAATTCCATGGCCAAAAAAAAAAAATCTTCTAAAATTTGGATATTACAGGCTCATGAACTTTCATTTAAAATGGCAATTTATTTTTTTTTTTATAAATTTAACAGTGGGGCAAAATCGTCTTTTGCACTTCATAATTTTCTATGTGAACCGTAACCAACTAAGTAAATAATTGTTACTTGATATTAAAGCATCTTTTGTTTGTTAAAATAATAAAATGTAAACAAAAGCTTTAAAAAAA
>JASCZI010120951.1:89559-102403 GCA_036250425.1 Stylosanthes scabra | reverse complement strand
TTTTACAAGTGTCTTTGCGAGGTAAAAGCTCCTTATAAGTACTTAAGAAGTGGCTTAAGTCCTTGGAAAAATACCAACCAAAACATTTGAGTTATTTAAATTCAAGGCATTTAATTTATATCAAGTGCTCTTGGAAACTACAAGCTCCTTATAAGTGGCTAAGAATTGGCTTAGTCCCTTGGAAAAATACTAGTACAAGCACTTGTGTTGTTCTTAGTTCTTTAATATTTACACTTCCGCGAAAAATTATAATTATTGTTGAAATACTCAATTCACCCCCCCTTGAGTATTGTGCTTATTGACTAACAACAAAGTGGTCGTAGCATCAAGGTACTTCGCAGTGACAGAGGAACTGAATACACTTCCAATGAATTCAATAAATTCTGCGAAGAAGAAGGCGTCGAGCATCAACTTACCGTTGGATATGCTCCTGAGCAAAATGGAGTATCTGAGAGGAAAAATAGGACTATAATGGAGATAGCACGCTCGATGCTCAAGGAGAAAAATCTACCAAACATTTTCTGGGCCGAAGCTGTATACACTGCAGTATATCTACTAAATCGCTGTCCCACTAAGGCAGTAGAAAATAAAACTCTAATCGAAGCATGGAGTGGCCGAAAGCCTTCTGCAAAGCATCTAAGGGTCTTTGGATGCATATGTTATGCGCATATTCCCTCACAAAAAAGAAGCAAGCTCGATGAGAAGACCGAGAAAGGAATCTTCCTTGGATATAGTACACAATCAGAAGGATATCGTGTTTACAACTTGCAAACAAGGAAACTCATGATCAGTCGAGACGTGGAGTTTGACGAAAATGCTTCTTGGAACTGGGAAAATGGAAAAATCGAGAATGAAAGCATCGAAATCTCTCAACAACAATCTAGAAAACTCGAAGAACAAGTACGAGAAAAAGCAATGATAGAAGCAACTACTGATTCTCCAGTAATAAAAACTAGAACTCTACAAGATATATATGAGACATGTAATTTTGCCAAGATGGAGCCTACAAGCTTTGAAGAAGCAGAAAAGCATGAAGAATAGAGAAATACCATGGAAGAGAAATCAAGATGATCGAGAAGAACAACACATGGGAGCTAGTAGATCACCTTCAAATAAAGATATCATTGGAGTCAAATGGGTGTACAAGACCAAGCTCAATCCCGATGGATCTATTCAAAAGCATAAGGCAAGGCTTGTCGCAAAAGGATATGCACAAATATATGGGATTGATTATACAGAGACATTTGCACCAGTAGCTCGTCTAGATACAGTAAGGGCGCTCAATTCACTTGCTGCACAAAAGCAGTGGAAGATATATCAACTTGACGTAAAATCAGCCTTCCTAAACGGTGATTTGGAAGAAGAAGTATACGTTGATCAACCACAAGGGTTCGTTGTCGAAGGACATGAAGACAAGGTGCTAAGACTCAAGAAAGCACTATATGGTCTTAAGCAAGCACCGCGAGCATGAGTTTCCTTGTACGTGGACGATCTTATATATATAGGAAACAATGAGGCGATGATCAAAGAATTTAAGGAGGAAATGAAGCAGGAGTTTGAGATGACCGGCCTAGGATTGATGCACTATTTTCTTGGCATTGAGGTAAGCCAAAATGAAGAAGGAATTTTCATCTCTCAAAAGAAATACACTCAAAATATGCTACGAAAATTCAAGATGAGTAATTGCAAGGCAGTATCTACTCCTCTAGTCCATAATGAGAAATTGCAGAAAGAAGATGGATCTGGAGAAGCAGATGCCTCACTATATAGAAGTCTTATTGGAAGTCTTCTATATCTAACTACCACAAGGCCGGAGATCATGTATGCAACAAGTCTATTATCAAGATTCATGCAAAAGCCAAGTCAGAAGCACTATGGAGCTGCAAGAAGAATATTAAGATATCTACAAGGCACGCAAGAATATGGCATTCACTATCAATCTACCGTAGATTGAAAGCTACTTGGATATACCGATAGTAATTGGGCAGGATCAATTCACGACATGAAAAGTACTTCTGGATATGCATTTACACTAGGATCTGGAGTATTCTCTTGGGCATCAAAGAAGCAAGAAACCATGGCTCAATCATCTGCTGAAGCTAAGTATGTTGCAGCTGCAAATGCTACTAGTCAAGCAATTTAGCTAAAGAAAATATTTGAAGACATTGGCAAACAATAGAAAGACCCAAAAATTATGTTGTTCGACAGCAAGTCAGCAATAGCAATGACAAACAATCGAGTTCATCATACCAGAACAAAGCATATAGCTATCAAGTATCATTTCATACGAGAAGCTATATTGGAGAAAAAGATAAATATTGAGTACTGCAACACAGAGGAGCAACTAACTGATATCTTCACTAAGGCGCTACCAAGAACAAAGTTCAAACTATTTCAAGAAATGCTTGGAGTCACACAAATGTGTATCAAGGAGGAGTATTAATGTTGCTACACATTTGTAGAAATTTCTAGAATTCTCATAGTTATGTTTTATAAGATTAAATATCTAGATATTGTAATAGAAAAATCTAAAAACTAAATAATAAATAAACCTAGTACTAGAAATATCTAGGAAGTTATCATCTAGAAAAATCTAAGACATTATCTAGATAGAATTTTCTAGAAAACTTGTAAAGCCTATAAATAGGCAATCACTACTCTTTATAATCAACAAAACTAGCTTAACATTCAAATCACATAAAAGCCTTATACTCTCTCCACATAATAATAATAAAACTATCAAATTTTACAAACTATATCCAAACCATTTCCTCATCAAGTTATCCCTTCTACTCTTCAAGTACACAACACACTAAACCAACTTCAAATTATTTTTCATATAAAAACTATCAAATACAAGTGGAAGAATGCAGAGAGTTGAGAGGCGATGGTCGTTGTGTAGGTACTGGTGTTGACGGCAATGATTCAGAAGGGATGAGTAGAGTGTCGGTGGGGTAAAGTGGAAATTTTAAATGTTAAAGAGGACATTGTGGGTAAAAATGGTTATTAAAGTTTTAGTTTCAATCCCAGTCTCTCAGTCCCTCCAATTTGGAGGTACTGAAAATACTGGAATTCTGGGGACTGAGACTGAAATCTTAGTTCCAGTCTTTGATTAACAAAAAGGATAATGAGTCTCAGTCTCCCAGTCTCAGTCCTAGTCCTTCAAACCAAACGCACCCTAATAGTGTGAAAAGAAAGGCCCGACTCCATGTTGTTCAAGACTAGTGGCGTTGAGTTTCTTGACCCTTTGCCTTAGGATTTGCCTTAGTTAGTTCTATTTCTTGATTGAGGCAAAGAAAGGGGTACATCTCAGTGGTAGAGTCTCACCTTAACGTGTATTAAATGAAACCAATAGTTGTTTTCTTTCTTTTTTTATTTTTTTATTTTTTATGATAAAAGCAATAGCTGTTTTTACTTTTTAGTATTAATATGTTGGGAAGAAAGAAGGGATTTTTTATTTATAAATAAAAAATTCCATATTTATGAAGATACACTTGTTGTGGTATAATTATAAAAATGTACACTTATTACTTATCTTGTCGTTGTCAGAGACGACGAGATAGTTTTACACATATCTCGTTGGTTGTGTAATTTCTTTTTGAAATTTTTTTACACATATCTTGTTGCCAGTGTCAACGAGATATAAATTTAAAAATTTCATATCAATAAAAATAAATTATATAACTAAAATTTGTTTAATAAAATTTTAATTATTTGTTTATTGATTTTTACAATTTAAATAGATACTGAAGTTCAGATTTCAATCAGTTTATAAGTTTGTTTTTTTTTTAAGCAATCCTAACTCTTGAACCACTTTCACTTTTATTTTTTAATTCATTTAATCCAATGTTCTCCATCCAAAATAAATATTCCAACGTTTGAAAGTATTAATACATTTACTTCAATCTAATAGTTGTCTCAAGTTAAGGAGATTTGCATAAGAAATTTTTTTAAAAAAATTAAAATTTATAAAAAAAATAATAAATTATATAATTATAATCCAATTAAGTATGCCATTTAAACAATATATTAAATACAATTTTGATTTTATTATTTTAATATTATAATTTAACTTGATAAATAGTAAGTACTTAATCCTTTATTACAATTTTTTTATTTTTATATTTTATTTAATCAATTTTTAATTTTTTTAATCAATTTTTACAATTTAAATAGCAGAGTACATACTCAAATTTATATTTGATTTAATTTGAACGTTTTTTTCTTGAACAATCAAACTTTTGAGCCACTTTCATTTTTGGGATGACAACGGATATCCGTGGGGCGGGTACTTCATTCCCCGCCCCCTCCCCGTTTAAAAAATTGCCCTGTCCCCCCCATCCCCATCATGGGTCTTTTTTATAAATTTCCGCAGGAATGGTGGATATCCACGGATATCCATGATATTAACTTTTAAAGAAATAATTAAAAAAATAACACAAATATAATAAAATTTAATACAATAAAATAAAATTTAACATAATAAAATAGAATTGAGACACAAATTTAACCACTCACATACATATAAAATATCAAACATACATATTAAAAGAAAATAAAATAAAAACATGTTTTTAATATAAACAAAATCTAACTTTTATTAATACAAAAAAAATCTAACTTATATATATATATAGACAAATATGTAATTAATTACATTCTTCACGGAGATTTAGCGGGTCCCCATGGGACGGGTACCTCTATCTCTGTTCTCGTCCCCGTTTATTCGTGGGAAAGAGTCCCCGTGCCCGTGGAGATTTCACGGGTCTCCATTAGCCTTCCCATTGCAGGTAATTAAGATGGGTATCCGTGGATATAGAGATTCTTGCCATTCTTATTATTTTTATTTTCTAATCTATTTAATCCAACATTTGGAAACATATATATTTATCTCAATCCTACAGCTGTAATATTTTTTAAATATAATATATAATTAATTATCTCATTTAAATTTTAGTTTATTTTAATAAATTGTTTAATTTTTTTAAAAATATATATAAAATTAATTATTTAATTATAGTTATATCACTTATTTGTTTTTATAAATTTTAAATTAAAAAATTGAAATTTTTCACATATATTTCGTTTGCATGTGTAAAAATTTTTGTTTTAAAAATAATTTACACATATCTCGTTGGCCAACGAGATATTTGTAAAACTATCTCATTGTCTGACGACGAGTTAAGTAATATCAGTACAAATTTGTAAATATTTTCAAGTGCGTGCATTTTTGTAATTTTGGAATTTTAATTTATTTATTTAAATAAATAAAAAATCCAAGAAAGAAGTGGTGTGTGGTCAATTATAAATTTTCTGGCTGGGTTAGGTTAGGCCATACTTCGAATTGGTCAAAATTATGTGGTTTTTTAAGAACAGCATTTTGGGTGGTCTCAAATCAAAGTGCATGGTGCACCGTTTACTCATTAGTCATTAGCATTATTGCACTACCCCATTGGTATGTGCATTGCATTGCAAATTGTTTTGATGATGCACTTGCCTTTTTCATTTTATTGCATTTTATTTATGGATGAGGTTTGCTAAAACATGAGTTATATAACCAAGAAACGAAAAAGAAGAAATAAATCTGATCTGACTAGATTTAATATTAATCTATAGAAAGTATGGCCTAAAGTAACAAAATTATTATTATTATTTGGTCCAAACAGACCAAAATAATTGGGGTTGTTGTGGACGCGTCCATGAGCAACAAGATACACAGATTCTTCTATGCATAATTTTGTGTGGGGCTTCAGAATCATAGCTTGTGGTTTGAAAGAAAGCATTTGGTTCCCTTCGCACGTTATTGTCCACACAGTTTTGAAGGAAAGTTGAGTGAGAAATGACAAACCAAAGAAAGAAGCTAAGGAAGACATGTACAAAACCAAAGCAACGAGTATCTATGCGAGCATGTTCCTTTCGAAGCAACCGGGACCGTTGAGCAAACAACTCCACTATTTTTAGTCAAAATTAATTGTATCATAACGAAGTTAGATAATAAAACTTAGAACATTTATTTATCAAGAATTTTTATTTTGAGAAAAAAAATCCATCCAAAAGTTTCACCTCGTTCAGCAACTCCCTTCATTATTTATTTCAAGTTCTTTCTCTTGTTTTTTTTCTCGCAAAATTTCTACACATTTCCATACTTTTTTTTTTGTTCTGACTACATATTTCCATACTTACTAACTTTTAACATATTATTATTTGTTCCGTAACGATGAAAATTTACCTAAAATAGATTTTATGTAAATAGGGAGCCAACACATACTACGAATGCTAATTCATATAATTTTAGATGATAATTTAATGTTGAATATATAAGTTATGAATGATAATTCATATAAATTTTAAATAATAACTTAATTGTTACAGAAAAAATAATAACTTAATTATTATTGGTTCCATAATAGTTCTCTAAAGTTAGTTCTGCAACACTGGTTGAATATTTAATATTTAAAAAAGTCTATGGAGCCAAGTAGCCGATATCTTTCTTGCCTTTTTTTTCTCTTTCTCTTTTTCAATTCAACCATCTCCCTAATTAAACTTATTTGCTCTCCTCTACCTAATATTTATACTATGTTATATATTAGAAGCAAAATGGTTTAATAAAACGGTAGGAAGTAGGAACGTTGTCCAAAAATCTATAAATACCAATGCAAGCACAAATACGTTTTAACGAATGTGTAGAATATTTTATACATTAAAATTAATACCATGTTATTCTATAAATGTTTTTCATATTCAAACTTCAATAAACAAACTTTTTAATCTACAATAATATTATTTGTATTTGATTATTAACAATAGGAGCAAGAATGTTAAACTAAAGTTGATTATGAATGATATGAGATGAGAACTTAACTGAATATCAATTGATTACAATACATTTCAAATGAGATATATATATAAATAACCCTTATTATTATTTTTATTAATTAATTAATAATGAAAGACATAAACATCATACTCAACAATGGCTTCCATTACATCAATAGAATGAGTCTTGGCCTGAGCGTACCCACGGCTGAACCTGAACGCGCCACTGCCGCCGACAATTGGCATCTCCCTGACGGCACTCTCCACGGTGTTCCGCCCAAGCAGGCTGAGACTACTCCCATTGTACTCCCCTTGGGTGAATGCAAAATTCATTACCATGAGAAGCCCCAGCTCGCTCTGAGAAGCCGAGCCGTACATTCCCTGCGCTCTTCCCACGATCTTGGAGCTTCTATATGCTGTCTCTGTTAAGGGGTCGTCCATCATAACCACGGAACCGAACCCGGTTGGAGAGGTTTCGCTTGACGGAGCCCCTGCTACTCTCACGGCGGTTTGGTTTGTTCCGCCGACGATGTCGTGGAAGAAGAAGTGAAGGTGGGTGAGCTTCTCTTCTTGCTGGCTGATTCCGAGCTCTTTGGGGTGCAGTTCTCGGGAGAAAGTGTCGGCTTTTGCGGTGGTGATGAAGAGGACGATGATGAAGATGAAGATGAGGGAAGAAAAGGAAGGAAGGAGTTTTAGGAAGGTATTGGCCATGTTGACGAGGTGTAAGTTAGTTAACGTTTTTTTTTTTTATTTTTATTTTTTATAGTTTCTGTATATGAGAATCAACTCTTTTTATCATTCCGAATGCTTTCTACTATATATATATATATAAAGAGAAGGGAAGGAGTAAAATAATGTATCCTCTGTTATTATTATTATTATTATTATTATTATTATTATTATTATTATTGAGTGGAATAATATTAGCAAGTTATACACGTACAAAATACAAAAACGATTGGGAAAAAGGGAAAGAGGGACAGAAGTCGTGATGGATCATGGATGGAAGTCTCATGTCCCACCTTCTGGTTACAAACCAAAAGTATGTTTGAAAATCTTGTGCCTTTCATTTCTTAAAGGAATAAAAAATAAAAGAGTAATGCTACACAATTTGTACTTTTTTCAATTTTAGCCAATATTTTTTAATTGGTTGAAATAAAACATATAAAATAAGAAGCAAATTATATAAAAAATGATAATAACTAAATATTTTAGCCTAATTTAATAAAATCCACTTATTGTTTAACATTTTTTAAAATGGAATAAAAAATCTTGAAAATTTTTGTTTGAGCTTCGTCACGTGGTTCACAGTTAGTTTGGTTTGTCCAATCCAATGTTCCTTAAAAGAAAATATAAATAAAATGATTTATATTTCTATGCTTTTTATCAATTGGTTGTATGAGCAAACTTCAATTCTATGTAATATGTAATATAAATGTAACTAATGCATTAATTAGTGAGATATACGAGAAGTATACGTTTAATATAATTGTTTTTTATGTAGGCGGAGTCTATGGTGGCCTCGTTTGTGGTGGCCACAGGTTACCATAATTTTGATTGGCCTATTGCATGCAGACATATAATAGGTGTGTTAAAAAGTTAATATGTTTTACTGTATGAATATTTTGGAAAATTGATTTGGTAAGGGGGTAATAGTAGAAATTGATATATTGATTGGTAGAGAAAGATGTACTCGTTGTATTGTATCCAATCACAGTAAGGGTCAAGGTGAGGAGGTATCGAATGACTTTACAGTGAATTCAAAGGTTTGTATGTACTCATTGTATCAATTTGGGTGTTTTAGGTCTATTATGTTAGACTAAGTGTGGTGTTATTGTGTATCAGAAGCAAAAGGGAATAGCAGTCGCAACTCCAAGTGGTATGGATAGAGTTTTCTGGTGGTGGGGCAATATGATTGAAGACGATTATCGATTGAGTTCATTTTTGGCTCGATATGTATGGGCTTCCATGATGTTGGGTGATGTCACAATGTTATATAAAGAATGAAACTTGGAAGGGGCATTTGAGTTTATCAAACCAGAAAAAAAGAAAAAAGAAAAAAAAAAAAAGAGAATGGCAAAGGGTATCATTAGAAAGAATGTATAATTAAAGGCGATTTCTACTGAAACATACACATGTATCTTATGTTGTGTGCAAACGAAAGAGAGACGCCTGACAGAGAGAGAGAGTCATTGCATATGGACACTGCGGGGGCTGTCACATTAACGGGACGGGGGCATAACGATAATTTTCCTAATCATAATTAATGTTGTTAATTAAGTTGGGAGTGATTGGGCCGGCAGTATGGGTCACTGCTTTGGGTCGTTATTTTTGCAATGTATTGTTGCTGAAAATATGGGCTGGCAATATGGAATGAACACGAACGATATATCCCAAAACAATTTTAAAATAGGAAGAAGAACAAAAAAAAATAATGGACAATGAGAAAAAGAATAGAGTGGAAAAAAGAGTGATGTGAAAAAAACTAATAAAAAAATAGTTATTTTGCTCAGCAGAAAAAACAAAACTGTTTATTTTGCTCAACATAAAAATAAGTTTTTTTTATATTTAAAATAAATGTATATTATATTTTAATTTATTTAACATTATATTTTAAATAATTTTACTATATATTTAAGTAAATTTGTTCCATCATTATTCGACTTTGATTAATCATTAAACTTTTAAACCAATTACTTTAATGATTCACTTATCAATTCAATTATCACAGTTTTATTAAACTAACAACTGTCTTTTCTTTTCGTTTGTAACACTCTTTAAAAGAAAAGTTTTTTGCCTAAGTATTTTGCATAACATTTAATTGTCACAATATAACATACTCACATACAACTTATGACGTTATATATATTTAAGAGTTTAATTTTGATGCACTAACGGTTTAAAGAGTTTTACACAGTCATCTAATTAGATTCATGCATTTATATGACTTTAAAAATAGTTGATTTGAAAATTAATTAATTTTGATGATGTGATAACACTTGATTGAATATATGTGTAAAATTTTTTTACACTGACAGTACATAAAGATTAAATTCTATATTTAATAGTATAGATATTTTAAAATTATTTTTCTTCATCTTAATCCCATTCTTATTTAAGCACATCAAAAAACATTATGTGTTAACAGTATAAGCAATTGCTTATTTAATACATTTTATATGTTAAATATCTTAAAACGCTTTTAATTGTTGATTTAAACCATAATTCCAAATGAAGAATGCTATTCACACACCTTTTTGTAGGCATCACTTTTATATCTGTACAAAAATACGACTATTATAAGTGAACCACAAAAAATGAAAGTAGTTAACAAATTAATGACCGCATTTTATATAGATATCAAATTGATGTCTACTAAAAGGGTGTGTGAATAGCGGAACCAATTCCAAATTCATAATTTTTAAACTAAGACTTTATTTCTCAAAAATAATAGAAAGTGTTTAAACGTGCACGGTAGCAAAATTCGAAATTTTTTTTTGCTAGACATCATGTATTGCTGCGGATCATCAATTGAAAAAATATTTCACATACTTTTAAATATAAATAATATTATTCCTACATTTTTTATAATCATTAAATTAATACATTTAAAAATTAATATAAATATTATTAATTAAATATATATTTTAATTATTTATTTAAATTTACGTATCAATTCTACCAAAAATGTAAGGCAGTTCACACCAAGTTGTTAAAAGCTTTCAAAATTTAAATTCGAATCATGAAGTGTTTTAACAGTTTGATTTTTAGATTTTGTAGTGTTTGATTCTTTAGTTTTGATACAAGTGTTAAATTGGTGTTTGTTAAAATGATGTGTACATGTATCGAAATTATCTAAATATCATAAAAAAAATGTGCTTCAACAAATTTAAATTATTTTAAACGTTATCTCCAACAAGGCAAATGTCCTGACACATATACATAAACTATTTTCACAGTTATTTAATATTTCATTTTTTAATCAACATTAGAAATTTATTATGACATAAATATTTAATAAATCAACCATTCATTCCTTTTTCTTTTTCTTTTTACATAACATCTAGCATTCTAATCGATTATACTTGGTAGAACCCAAACTATATCAATCAACAATCACATATCAGAAACTTTAAAGACCCCACCCCAAATTATTCTGTAGCCCACTCCTTTCAAAAAAAAGATACACATTCATCAACCAAAAACCCATTTACCCTTGAAGCCCAAGCCCAACACGATACACCTTAATTAAGCTTTCCTAATTTTTATGACCCTTATTAACCTAACATTATTCCACCACGTGATTTGCCTGCCCTAGAACGGTGATGGACAGCTTTTACTTCTTTCTCTGCCAGCCGTCGCTTTATGATTTGCATCACTGTTCTGAAATTTGGACCGGACCGGCCGGTTCGACCGGAAAAATCGGAAATCGGTCCTTTGTCCGGTCCGATTCACATGTAAAAATCGGTTGGCATCAGACCGGTCAAAAATCGGTCAAAATCGGTCAAAAATCGTGAATCGGTCAAACCAGACCGGCTTTTTAGCGTTTTTTTAATTGAGAATTAATAATATTATATTTTAAATAATTTTATGATGATTTTAAATTATTTTATTATATTTTTAAGTAAATGGTCCGACCACGGTCCAACCTCGGTCGAACCTCTAAACCCTTGAACCAGTCAGTCCACCGGTTCAGTGACCGGTCCGGTTCTCTGAACCTTGATTTGCATACAACACACATACATGTGTAGCCCCAACTCTACACATACATCATAGAATTTGCCATAATTAAAAAGGAATGATGCGGTGAATCGGTGATGTTACATTGTATTTCCTCTCGAATAGCCACACTGTGCGTTACCTCATACTCCAATCCCACAGCTTCCTCTACTGTATAATTCCTGATTCTTTTTCCCCTAATTGAATTGGCCCTAATTAGATTTTGATTCAAATTCATTCCTATTTTTTTTTATTTATTTTTTTCTCATCACTTTACTAATTTTCATTCTAATCTATTTACCCGTCGTTGTTCTTGGTTGCCACATTTACCCTCATGGCCAAAGTTTGGTCCATAGTCAAAACTGAAACCTCCTCCAATCCATCCATGTGTTATCCAAGTATAGGTGAATGGAACAAAGCCAATGTAGTCACCAATTTTCTGTCTTCACTACATAACACATCTTTTATGTATTGTTCAAAGGATAACTAACCTGAACTTATATGAGTTCCAAGGAAACGAGGAATCTTTGAAAAGTCAAGGATAAACCAGGATGGAAGTACAATCTATGAGAATATTCCGATACACAAGTTAGCAAATTGTGTTAGAGGTTGTTGGATATTGAAATTGTTGGGTTTTGGGCTCCCTTCCTATGTGGAGAAAGGCCCAAATGTTGGTATCCAAGCCCATGAGATAGTTGAAGTGCTGATGGGGTTGAGTTAGGGTTGCCAAGAGAGGTCTCATTATTGAGAAACAAGACATAAACACTTGGAGAAGAGAAGAGAGAAACCAACACAAATCTGTCTCTGTAATTTGGGTGTTGCGGATTCGTTAACCGTTGGAACGAGCTCAAATTTGGACTGCACATTCTACTCATCTTGTTCTTCATTCTGAACGGTGGAGATCTTGATTGGAGGTCTGTGGTGACAGTAATCAAGCTCGGACAGAGGCCCCTGTTTTGTGGTATTTTCATCTTCTTGTTCTTGTTTATGAGCTTTGGAGCTTGTGGTTGTTTGGCTTGTTGTATGCACATTTGGTGCAGTAATTTGTGACTCTCATGTACCTTATTTTTCATCATAGTGAAGCTATTTCCTGGTTTTGGTGACTCGTGGTTTTTACTTCTCACATTGAGGAGGTTTTCCACGTTAAAATCTTGGTGTGCTAGCTTGTTCTAATTTTCTGGTTATTGTTGATTTTTCCGCTGCTATTGGTGTTATTATTGCTGCTGGTTTCACTTGTTTTGAGTGGTTATTGTTGCTCCTCTAATTCTTGCAAGTAGGGAATTGTGTGTTTTAATTCCTATCGTTTGGC
>JASCZI010120951.1:13884-42041 GCA_036250425.1 Stylosanthes scabra | reverse complement strand
CCAACAACAAAAACTGACACAACATATTTTGTTATCAATGACAAACTAATAGAATCTTCCATGATTTCTAGGAAACATTATATAATATTCCATGACTTGTAGATAACATTCCATTTCAAACTATATTTGTTGATATATTGAAATCATGGAAGTAACGTCACAGACCAACCATACTCTTTGTCTACAGAAGATAAGGAGGAAAAAACGTTACATTTCTATGAATGACTGTTGTACACGATGTCCACCAGGATGATATGTTTATACCAATCTTCGATCTTTATAAAGAGTGTATCATTAGCACTTAAGCGTTATGATCTCCTAAAGCTTTCCCAACCCATGCTAAGGTGGAATTCATTTGCATTACGACGTTGATTGCATGTCTCAAATGTGAACCTATTATTTTCAATAGTTTCTGGGCCAAAGACACTCCACATTGATCTATTGCCAAAAAGGGCGTGTTCTTTGCCAAGACCAGTTGGAACGTATTAAAACAATTAAAAAATAATAAAGCATTATAAACATAATAAAATATAGTCTACAGAAACAAATATAGTGTAAAAAGAAATATAGACAGTGACAAACAAGCTATCAATACAAACCAATTTAGTGTGCTTAATGTAGCTCTTTGTTAACCTCTTCTCGTGCGTGCGAAACGCAACATCCCTAAAAAATAACAAATAAATCAACAAGGCAACATTATGTCCTAACCAAAAACATACTAATCATGATAACAAACATGTAAATCAGCCCTGAATACAAGTGGTCTTTATTTTCATAATATATTTAAAATAATACCGTGGGTTTCGAGCAGATACATTTCGATTCTTGTTGTTGCATGTTTGCCCTTTACCTCCCATAGAACTTACTGAATCAAATGATGGCCTCTTCACCCTTGAACTATGTCTTTTGCTACTGAATCCGAATGATCACAAAAGAAAAATTAAATTTTGTTAATTCACAACATAGGAATGACCAACAGGGGGAAAAATCTGTAAGAGAAACGATATATACTAAGAAATTTACATAAAAAGGTTAAAAATTTTGCATAAAAAGATTTGTTTTCTTTTTTATGATTTGGGAATAATAAATTTTCTTCAAATGCCAAATTAATTTTTGCGATAAATGAGTAACCAGAACCTATTTCACTAGAAAAATATGGTAGCGGCATCAAAGACAAACAGAGTAACGATTTAGTGCCAACATCACACATTCATTACCGATTTATATAAACGTTCAAGGAACAACAAGTATCTCATCGGAGACAACCTAAATAACAAGGCAAACCCTATCCCCAAATTACCAAATTAGAGTAGTTACAGATAAAACAGGATTACCGTAAATCAAAAACACAGACAAACTATAAAGGCATTGGTTAAAAAAATAAAAACAAATTCTAATAAACTCAGAGAAACACTTACCTCTATAATCCTTTGCTAGATACAGATGAAGTCATAGGTAACTAATTTGCCAAATAGCATATTCTAGAAAGAAATGATATGGATTATAAACAGTCATTTGAAATCTTAAACCTACTTTTTTATTTTTTATTTTGATTGTTTCATTTTCAGATGTTGGGCCAGAGCTAACCCGGCCCATCCTAAATCAACAAATAAAAATTCAAAAATTAATATCAAAGGAATGAATATTAGGGTACAGCCATTAAATACATTTCTACCTTATTTAGTTGACTTTGACTGGTCAAAAGTAACATACTTAACTCCACATCATTGACAATTCTACAGCTAATAAAATCAAGAGAACAGTTTTGATTTTCATATTGAAATTTTGTTTTCGTGAAGCCTTCAAGATATTTTTTAGAATTCTTCACCTTTAACCGCTATTTTGGCAGAAATCAATACAGAACCAATATTGAAAACATGGACGGTCATTATCGAGATGATAAAGAAGCACAAAATAGAAGAAGAAGGTTGAATATCATCAGAAACAAAAAAAGGGAAGATAAACGATTCCAGAGGTACCATTAATTAGAATATTTTAAGTTAAAATATTTGCATCTCATGCATCTTACATTTTCAGTTTTTTAACAAACATTGTAAATGGAAATATTTACCGATGATACTACTACATTTAGGATAAACAATGTGTCTTCACCGAGACATGAAGTCTTCAAGGATATTACAAATACGTAAGCAACAAATCTCTGTAATCTTCATACGAAATTTATGAAAATTAATCCACCTACTATTTAGTAGAACAACTAAAATTTGTTTATTTCTTTAGCAGCTAAATGTCAAAATTATTAATAACGTTAATAACAAAATATATGAATACTTATTAGATACAACTCCGGTAACCAAACAACTCCTCAAACAGGGATTGAAGCACCTCGTAGTTGTTCTATTTATAGTGTTAATAAGATTCGTATTAGTTCATAACAACTATTTATATTAACATAAATCCTGGTTCAATGTTATATATTTTTAACTAGGTGCGATAATTATAGGGAGTGCAACACCTGGAATCAATCTTCGGAATCAAAAGAAAAAGCAGATATATGCAGAGAAAAAAGAAAGACAAGAATGGGTATCATATCATCAAAAAAAAAGAAAAGACGGCAAAGAAATCTTGATGGTAACTATGAGTTAAGATTTCAAATATTACAGAATAATTTACTAATTCCATAATTAGACATAACTAGCATCGTTATTTTTGTATCAGGCATGGAAACAGGACAAACAATAAATACAACTATACCTAACTCATATGGGAATACTTCAAAAAGGTAAGAATTTTAACTAATTTCTTTGTTAGTTTAACAAATAATTACATTTTTTATGTTTAAATACATTATCTCGGAGTTTAAAATTTTGCTTTACACTTAGTCAATTGTGTTATTTCACCAGCAAAAGCATAACTAAACATTAATTTACATGGTACGTTAACTTATTTTGTTATGTACATTTTATGAATAATAGGACATGTAAAAAACAAAAATTTTTCTTAGATTCACATGAAAATCAACAGCACATAATAATTGATAAAACTTACAGTATTATAAGTAATGCATAGTGAAACAAAAGCTGAAAATAAAAAATAAATCTGAAGTCCATATAAAACATTTAGTTAATCATCAGTGTCTTTATGATAATATCACGTGATACTGAATTTTTTGATATAAACATTCAATTGAAGACGTCATTGCAATTATATCCCACACAAGATTAACAACGATGTCCCCTGACAGTCCCAGTGTTGCTGGATATACAAGAAATGCTCAGGAACATAACACATTAAGTAGTGATGATCATCCAAGCCTATCATATGGAAACGTTACACTTGATTCAGGTTCGAACACGCAAACTTAATAAATTCTATATTTTAATTTGATTATAATACATTCTCATCTAAGCTAAATTTTAATGCCTTATACTTATTTGAAAACATTTGATTATTAAATATCATAAAATTTTCAGGTGTTTCGAACATAAGAGGACCACTATTTATGTGCTCTGAATGCAAAGCACTAATGTGGTTACAAGAGAGCCAAACAACTTCCCAAGGAACAAAATTGCCAACATTTAGTATGTGTTGCATGAATGGAAAAATCTCTCTTCCAAGACTCCATGAACCACCAGAATTGCTCTCCTCACTAATAAAGGGCAACGACCAAAAGTCACGACACTATCAAAAAAATATTAAATTACTAAATGGAATGTTTGCTTTTACCTCAATGGCGGGAAAAGTACAGCATGGAGTAAACAGTGGTTGTGCATCGCCCATGTTTGTGATATCAGGTCAAAACTACCATTCAATTGGATCGTTGATACCAGATGGAAAAAGCCAACCTAAGTTTGCACAATTATATATATATGATACAGAAAATGAAATTCATAACAGATTAGGGCTTTTTAGGTTAGTTATTATTTCGTTTTCATGCACTCTCCATTATGTTTATCATATCATATAAATATATTTCCTTTATTATATTGACATACTTGATATAATAAAAAAATGTAGGTCACAAGGCGAAGTTAATCCAGTTGAGAGGGAGTTGGTGAAAGAGTTGCAGCATATGCTTGATCAACACAATTCACTTGTAAAGTCATTTAGATATGCCCGTGATAGGTGCCACGATAACGCAGCAAATAATTTGAAGTTACGCCTAATTAAGAAGAGAAATACTGATGGGCGTAGGTATAATCTACCATCTGTATCAGAGGTAGCTGCTTTAATTGTTGGTGACATTGATGAAAATAACTGTAATCGTGACATCATAATTGAAACCCATGGAAGACAATTAAAAAGGATTGATACAAATCATCCAATGTACCTTGGATTACAATACCCATTGCTTTTTCCATATGCAGAAGATGGTTTCAGGAATGATATTCTAATATCAAGTGACATTATTCGCAAAAAGGCGTACAAGAAAGAAACTATAAGCATGCAAGAATACTTTGCATATCGTATTCAGAATCGAACCGATCAATCATCTGTGCTATTCATGTCACGACGTTTGTTCCAGCAATTCTTGGTTGACATCTACACAATGATAGAGTCAAAACGATTAATGTATCATAAGCTAAATCAGGATAAATTTAGAGTACACCAACTTAAGGGATTACACGAGTGCTTATTGAATGGTGAAACATTAGCTGCAAAAATTGGAAAACGGATAATCTTGCCAGGAACATTCACCGGAGGCCCTAGGTATATGTATAATAATTGTAAAGATGCATTTGCGATATGCCGATTTGGAGGGTATCCAAGTTTTTTTATAACTATGACTTGCAATCCTGAATGGCAAGAGATTTCTGATTGCCTGAACGACACATGCTTAAAACCTGAGGACAAGCCATATATCATATCAAGAGTATTCAAGATAAAAATGGATGAATTACTAAAAGACCTTCGTGAAGGACTGGTATTTGGAAAAGCTCATGCAAGTACGTATATTACACAAACTATCCCAACAAAATTTATTTAACGGTTAATTTACTTTATGTCTTTAGATCATAACATTAGTATATAAAAAGTGATTTTTTTTTCTTAGTGTTATGCATTTCATCCGATAATATTTAAACTAATGTTGTTGGACATTTTAAAACTCAATTTATTATTTATTATCATGTATAATATTAACAGTTTTATAACAAAATAACTCTTGATTTTATTTTAGTTGTTTGTACAGTTGAATTTCAAAAGCAAGGATTACCACATTGTCATGTCTTGCTATTCCTACACCCAAAAGACAAACCAAAGTCACCAGCAGACCTGGATAATTTCATTTCAGCTGAAATACCAAATGAAAATAAATACCCAACATTATATAAGTTGGTTGAGAAGTTCATGGTTCACGGTCCATGTGGAGCAAACAACCCTAAATGTCCATGCATGGTAGAGGGAAAATGTTCAAAATTTTATCCAAGAAAATTCAGGGATAAAACAATAATAGATGAGATGGGTTATCCAAGGTATATGAGAAGAGACACCGGAAATGTTATCCAAAAGCAAAACATTGAAATGGATAATAGGTCAGTTGTTCCGTATAACCCAAGTCTGTTGATTAAATATGGTTGCCACATAAATGTTGAGTATACTTGTCAAACTTCAGCGGTAAAATACTTGTTCAAGTATGTACACAAGTACACAAGGGGAATGATCGTGTTACTGTAGCATTTTTCACTCAGGATGATACTTCCGGTGAACATCGGTTGGTGGATGAAATACAAAACTACTATGATTGCAGATACATCTCAGCATGTGAAGCTTCTTGGAGGATATTTGCATTCGAAATACAATACAAGGAGCCCAATGTCATAAGACTGCCTTTTCACTAGGAAGATAACTAATCTGTGGTATATGTTGATAAGGATTCTATTAATAATGTTGTAAATAGAGCACTGCATACAGCTACCATGTTTGAGGGGTGGTAAATTGCAAACCATACTTATGAAAGTGGACGATGCTTGACTTATCATGAATACCCAACGCAGTTTGTGTGGGACAAAGACAGTTCTGTTTGGAAACCGCGTAAAAGAGGTTATGCAATTGGTAGACTCACTCATGTTCCACATGTGATGTGTGAGGATTATTACTTAAGAATGTTGTTAAATGTTCAGACCGGGTGCAAGTCATATGAAAACATTCGCACAGTTCGTGGTCAAGTTCATAACACTTACAAAGATGCTTGCTCTGTACTAAGGCTTCTCAAAGACGATAACGAGTTTATAAATGCAATTGAAGAAGGGAGTGCATGGGCTTCGTCAACATATCTTCGCAAATTATTCATAAATTTACTATGCTCATA
Organism: Stylosanthes scabra; assembly: GCA_036250425.1. Taxonomy (NCBI): domain Eukaryota; kingdom Viridiplantae; phylum Streptophyta; class Magnoliopsida; order Fabales; family Fabaceae; genus Stylosanthes; species Stylosanthes scabra. The sequence goes on along the minus strand of JASCZI010120951.1, from coordinate 35,770 downwards.
TGACATAGTAAATCCCAATAATTTTTGGGAAAAATGCTGGCAGTATCTTAGAGATGATATTGGACACCAACCACATCAAAGCGACTTTGAAGAAGGTTAGATATATAATAATTATTTAACAATGCATTCTGCATTAAAATAAAGGTTGTTACTTTTATCAAAGTAAAAATATTATGGAATTCATACAACAAAATTTATATATTAAGTCAAATTCACAACACTATTCACATTTAATGAATGCCTATAATAATCACTTTATGTGTTTTCTCAAAAAATGTTTGTTAACTAGGGTTTAATCCTTGTCCTCACAGGTTTAGTTATTTCTGATCATACTATTAAGATGGTGATCATGAAAGAGCTAAGCAAAATGATGGCCTCAAAGGGTAGATCATTGTCAGACTTTCTTGATGATGCTACACAATTGGATTCAATGACGCAACATGCTGAGTTAAATGATAACATGAAATCAGAAGGATCCGGATTGAGTTTCAACATTGCTGAAGCCATTGAATTAGTTAACAAGCTCAATAAAGGACAAAAAATTGCTTTTGAAATAATTTGCAAAGCTTTTACAACTGCAAGCGGTGGTTTATACTTTGTCAATGGGTTCGGAGGTACGGGAAAGACATTCTTGTGGAAAACTTTGCATGCATACATGGTTTCACAAGGTAGGTCAGCAATATGCATTGCATCAAGTGGAATTGCCGCACTCTTGTTGCCTAATGGAAAAATAGCACATTCCTAATTCAAAATTCCAATTAACATCGATGAAAACTCAGTGTGTAATATAGAACGGGGGTCACGTTTGGCAAATCAAATTGAAAATGATACATTGATTATATGGGATGAAGCCCCGATGCTTAGCAAGTATTGCTTTGAAGCATTTGATAGATGCCTGAGGGATATATTTAAGTTTCAAAACGGTTTTAATCCAAACTTACCATTTGGTGGAAAAATAGTTGTACTTGGAGGTGACTTTCGACAAATTCTTCCAGTTGTAGTCCATGGATGTTGTGCTGATATTGTACATGCAACAATTTGTTCATCTTATTTATGGGAGTCTTGCAAGGTACTGGAGCTTACCGAAAACATTCGCTTACAAGACGAGAGCACCTTAACTCCTTTTTATGCAGGTAAGACATTTGCTGAATGGTTAATAGACATTGGAGACGGTGTAGCGGGTGACAGTCCAGATGGAGAATCTTTGATCGACATACCCAGGAACATATTAATAATGGACAATGATGATGGTCTCCAAAAATTAGTGGATTTTGTTTATCCAAACATTGTAACAAACATCTCACATCACCTATACCTTCAAGATAGAGCAATTCTATCATGTACAAATGACATTGTTTTTGATGTTAATTCAATTGTTCTTAACATGTTGGATGGTGATCCGGTGGAATATTTAAGCTCAAATAGTCTCTCTGAAGAAGATGGTGCCATGGAAGCAGAGATGTTTGCTATAACACCAGAAATGTTAAATAATATAAACTGCTCTCGTTTACCACCACATGTACTTCGCTTGAATGTAGGAGCTCCTGTTATGTTGATGAGGAATATTGACCAAGCATCTAGGCTAGTAACGGTACAAGACTACAGATCAGAAGACTTGGTATTCATCTAATACAATGTGTGGTTCTAACTGGAACCATGGCTGGTGATATTGTGCTAATACCAAGGATGAATATGGTTCCTTCAAATGAATCTGTACCGTTCAAGTTTACACAAAGACAATTTCCGATAACATTATGTTTTTGAATGACCATTAATAAATCACAAGGACAGACACTTAATGTTGTAGGATTATATTTGCCCAGATCAGTATTCACACATGGTCAGTTATATGTGGCGTTGTCTAGGGTCACTTCAAGTAAAGGATTGAAAATCCTTTTAAAGAAAGGTTACAATATACCACCGATGCAAACCTTTAATGTTGTATATCAAGAAGTTTATCAAAGAATACATAACACATGATAGTTATATGATGATAATGTTACATATTATCAAATAAATGTGCAAAACATAATTGATTTACATAGTTTTCATATTTTTCGCAATTTCATAAATTTTCGTGGAATGGATGGTTGTTATATTCCTTTGCCCATAATTTTTTATTTCTAAACTTCTTGAAAATATTTGTGCTATTTTATTGTTTATTAGTTTATTTCAATTATATTTAGTTTTTTCCTAATAGATGTTATATAGTCAGTGAAGAAATATACATCAACTACAGCTATATATTACATGTGAATTATATACATATTTTAAATAACAACTTCAAATCAATATTAAAAAAATTCATAATTCTTCCGTTCATTGTCTAATGCTTATTGATCTGCTTTCTATAAATAACCATAAAATATATTATGATATTGCCTTTTTATCTACTAACAGCGGTCAATATATAAAATATTATAATTTGACGTATTACGAAATACTGTAATTTATTCGTGATGCATGTTATTTTCATTTAAAAAATCTCCTTTGCAAAAGACTATTAATGCTAATCAAATTTTCCACTTTCCCGTGCTTGGCACGGGCCATTACACTAGTAACAATAATAATAAGTCGCATACTAAACGACAAAGTTAGCCGCGAATTTAAAGCAAGGAGGTATAGCTAACCTACAATATAAAGATGGAGGCTCATCGCTACATTTCTTCTTTTAATTCTTCTTTCACGTCGCTCTCTATCTCTCTTTAGCTACTAATGTCTAATTCACACACCAATACCGGAATTTCCCCTCACTTCCACTCTAAATATGATTCTAAAATATGGTATGCATGAATACAGTACTGATGAATTGTGTGCGAAAATTATAGTAAATATGATTGCAAAACTTAATAAATGTATTATGTATGTATAAATTGTGATTTTTTTTATGTCTATATGTATAAATTTTGTGATTACAATTACTAGTTGCATAATATTTTATTTTAAGGATATCTTAGGCCCGAGAAGCTTAGATAGACTAATAATTCTCTCACGTCTCATAAATGCTCCTTTTGCGGGGTTTGATGCCACATATCTTTCAGCATACATCCCACACCTAAGGGATTATATACATTTAAATAAGTCAAGTCACTTATTTACTACTTGCATTAGAGGATGTGGTTGATAGGGAATGTGGTTACTAGTTCCATATTATTTAGAAATAATATAATATATTATGATCACCATTAAGTAGGGGTAGCAATAGCAACCCTATCTGCAACTACCTAATTCGATCCAATCGGGTTGGGTTGAACTACGGGTCGTGTAGGGCGTGTGGGTTGAAACTCTACCCTATCCAACTAACCCGCACCTTATGTATATATGTTATATTATATGAAAATTATGTTTGCTGTAAGTAAGATCTTTTCAATTATATAAAAGATTTTCAATCACTAAATCAAAATATTAAATTAAAAAGTTAATAATTTTATTTATATAAAAGACATTATATTTAATATTTTATAGATATTGTATATTTTAAAACCCGTTTGGACACCCACATGTTGTATAATAATAATAGAATTGAATTTTTAGCAAAATCAACCCACATATAAATTTAAGTTTAAGATTAAACCCACTACGAATCCTACCATCTTGCGTTACTCCTTATAAATGATTATGCTATAAAAACAAAGGTAATTACAAGACCGCATATTTTACCAAGTCAAGGCATGATTGAGTTTTGGATGAATTTTAACCAGATCGTGCTTTTGAATTCTAATTTTTTTTTACTGCTCTAAATTCTTAGACTGCTACGCCTAAACCTTATTATTTAAATAGAAAAAATTAATACCTAATATATTTATTTTAAATCATCCATAGATTGGAGAACAAAATTAAATTAAATTATGCTGTTTGGATCAAAATGGTGTTGGCTTTGATTATTGATATAATAAAGAAGAAAAGAACCAAGTACTTGAAGATATTTTGTGTGCCCTGCTAGGATTTTTCTCTGTTTTGTGCCCTGCTAGGGTTTATCTTTGTGCCACCACTAATATTCATAATCCTAATGCAAATCATTTTTAATTGTTTAGGATTATTGCTTATTAGTGTGATTTCTGTCTTCTATACATCTAGTAACCTGAATTCTCTTTCTGATACTTTGAATCATTCTCTGTATCGGAATCCTTATTTTGTGAGATGAGTGTTGTGAGATTACATCTATTGAGTGCGAGTGTTCTCTTTATTCACAAATAGAATTCATCTTATTTGAATGATTATGGAGAGTGAGGGGGGGGGGGAACACAGAGTGTCTTCATGAATCCTCTCATTATGAATTCCCTTCTAATGTGTGTGGATCTGGTTTAAGGATACACTTGAGTGTGAGTTTTCCTTCTATTTCTCTTTTCATCTTTCAGGTTTCTTTCTCTGATCAATCCATCTTCTCAACATGGCTTCCCTGGCAATTCAAGATGATCATGTAAGCCCTCAGATACAAAATTCGGATGATAATTTGGTGGTTCTAGAGGAATTAGATCTTATGTTAATCCAGAAGATACCTCAAAAAGTTTGGTTGGAAGAATCATGTCTGACAGAAATTTCTCAATTGGTGTGATTGAAAATGCTTTCTCTGCAATCTGGAACTACCCTGAAGGTTTCAGAATTAAAAAGCATGGTGATAATATATACTAGTTCTTTTTCCATAAAGAAACTGACCTGATCCATGTGGAGCGAGGGTCTCCATGGCTCATCAAGCAATTCCTCATTCACCTGCGACGATGGCATGTGACTGATAAGCTTAATGCTGCAAAATTCTCTATAATCCCGATGTGGATTCAACTATGGCATTTACCAGATTCTTGCAAGACAATTGAAGCTTCCATAAAGATAGGTGAGAAATTGGGATCGGTCCTTGATGCTGCCCTCTTTGACATGAGGCCTAGAGACATCCAAATCATGAAGGTCCGGGTGAATCTTGATGTTACTTCCACACTGAGACAAAGTATTCGTGTGGCGAGCCCTGAAAAACAACATTATGAAATTGTGTTAAAATATGAGAAGCTTGGTATCTATTGTAGATGTTGTGGCTTCATAGGCCATGAGACACATAATTGTGACTCCTATTTAGCTGCCTCAGCCACTAATTCTGAGATTATGCTAAAATGGAATGCTGATTTGAAAGCAGATCAAAGTGGATGGCGAGTTGCAGAATCCAAGGAGAATTCTAACCCTAATTGGAGAGCTCCTAGCATTGCTTTTAATCACTCTAACAAAAAACCTACTCCTGTTTGTTTGATTAAAAGCTTTGCTTCCCTCTCTTGTTCTGAGGGCAACACTGATAATCCTTCTATTGGCAAACACAACTCTGCAGCCCCTGTACAAATTCTCCTACGAATATTCATAAAAGATAGAAACTGAAGCATTTGGCAAGGCAAGGTGGTTCTGCTGTGATCCTTTCAAATGTATTGGGTTCTAAGAGACACTTAGATGAAACCAATCTAGCTAAGACTACTACTGCTGAAAGTGACACTAATCTGCTGACTAGTTTTAGGGGGGAGGGTGCCAACCCTGATATGGCACCCAAACCTCAATGATCATGCTCATGTGGAATTGTCGGGGTATGGGGAATCCCCTGACAATTCACAATATCAAAGGGATGTGTAGATCTCATTCCCCCGAGGTAATGTTTTTGTGTGAAACAAAAAACATTACTTCGTTTGTCACTGCTCAATGCAACAAAGTTGGTTTCACTAATTCTCATTGTGTAAATCCTAGAGGGCTGGCAGGTGGTTTGGTTTTGGCATGGAGAGATACTACAAATATCTCAGTTCTGAATTCTGATGATTTCTTTATTCTATTTACTTGGCAAGATCCTACGTCTAATCGAGTATGGAAGATTATGGCTGTTTACTTAGACACGGGTGAAGCTAAAAGAGCATAGCAATTTCAGCAGATTCTTACCATTCAAGGAACTTTTGATGATTATTTCTTTGTGATTGGTGATATGAATGCTATATGTTCCCAGCATGAAAAAGAAGGTGGTCGTTTGAAGCCTATCTCATCAATTGAGTGTTTTAATAACTTCATAAATGCTGGTAATTTGGTGGCTTTGGGATTTCATGGTCTGAAATTCACATGATGCAACAAGCAATATAATTCTAATCTAATCTGTGAATGGTTAGATAGATGTTTGGCTTCTACAACTTTTAGAGCAGAATTTCCTCGAGCTATTGTGAAACACCTAGATGACACGAGCTCTGACCACAGACCTCTTCTTCTAATGGCTGATCCTCCAAGCTCTAAACCCAAACGGAGATTCAGGTTTCAAGAGCGTTGGTGTGGAAATTTGGAGGTCTCACACATTATCAAGCAGTGCTGGCAACTGAATGTCCAAGGGTCTCCTATGTTTAAGTTTGCCTCTAAACTCAAGAGCTGCAGTCATGGTTTGGTTGATTGGCAAAGAACTGGTAATGGAAACTCTCACAAAGCAATTAACCGTCTTAAAGAAGAGTTAGAGACTGAGAAGGAGAAGGGCACTGCTGCGGATAGTAGGCTGATTGAGAATAAGGAACTGGAACTAACTGAAGCTGTGTTAGCTGAGGAAAGATTCTGGAGGGAGAAAGCAAGGGTGCAATGGTTAAAGCATGGAGACCAAAACACCAAGTTTTTCCATTCATGTTTTTAGAACAGAGTTCGAAAGAACACCATTTTCAAGTTGGTGGATGACTCAGGTACTTCTCACTCTGAACCTATAGGGATTGCTCATATTGCAATTAGTTTCTTTGAGGAGCTTTTTACTACCAGCAACCCTAGATCCGCAGCTACAGCTATTCAAGCCTTGCTTAGTAAGATTGATAATGTCACCAACACAAGATTAACTAGAATGGTTACTGAGGAAGAGATTAAGCATGCAACCTTCTCTATTAATCCATTTTCAGCCCCCGGAGAGGATGGTTTTGCAGCTAAATTCTTTCAGTTTTATTGGAATATCATTAAAGTTGATCTTATTATGGCTGTTATTAGCTTCTTTTCAGGTGCAAGAATGCTTAGATCTCTCAATCACACTGAGATTTGCATAATTCCGAAGACTCCAAATGCAGACTCAATGGGTTCCATAAGACCTATCAGCCTAAGCTCTGTGTTTTACAAGATCATCTCTAAAATTCTTGTTCATCGAATGCAAGGAGTTTTAGACATGATTATTAGTGAGATCCAGAGTGCATTTATTAAGGGGCGTCTTATTAGTGATAATATACTAATTGCCCATGAACTCATGCATTTTTTGAAGCATAAGAGATATGGTACTCAAGAATTAGCTTTGAAGCTAGATATGAGTAAAGCATATGATCGTGTGGAGTGGAATTTTGCGTGGGAGATGATGCAGCAACTTGGTTTCTGCAAGACATGGATTGACTGGATTAAACAGTGTGTTCCACTGTTTCCTATTCTGTCTTATACAACGGTCAATCTTTTGGCCATTTCTCTCCTTCTAGAGGGCTTCGACAGGGCGATCCTCTCTCCACGTTTCTGTTCCTAATCTGTGCCGAGGGCCTCTCCTTTTTGTTGAAACAGGCAGAACTCTCTAATGTTTTTTTGAGGATAAGACTTAACTCTAGAAGTCCTACAATCAGCCACCTCTTCTTCGTTGATGACTCTATCTTATTTTGTAAGGCCACTACTGCGGAATGTACTCAACTACTTGTCGTTCTTAATATTTACAGTGAACTTAGTGGACAAACTCTCAATCTTACAAAGTCATCACTCTTCTTCAGTCATAATACTCCTCCTACAAATCGTAATGCTCTCTCTCTACTGCTCAATATACCTCATATTGGTGCTCAGAACCGTTATCTTGGTCTCCCTGCCGTTATTCACAGATTTATGATTGATAGAAAGCTACAGTTATGGAAGAGGTCCATGCTTTCACACAGTGGTCGTGAGGTTCTGCTTAAAGTTGTAGCTACAGCTGTGATTGGGTGGGATACGTTACACAGGGATAAGCAGTTGGGAGGCTTGGGTTTTAAGGACCTAAAGGCCTTTAATTTGGCAATGTTGGCCAAACAAGGATGGAGGATTTTACAGCGGCCTCATTCTCTACTAAGTAGACTCTACAAGAGTAGATACTTCTCTAATACTGATTTTCTATCTGCCTCTGTTGGGAGTAATCCCTCATGGGAATGGCGAAGCTTAATTCATGGTAGAAAAGTTTTGTAGAAAGGTTTGATCTGGCAAGTTTCTAATGGTGATAGGATTAAAATTTTCCATGACCCTTGGCTAAAAAATTTTATTCCTATCTCTCAGTTTCAAGATCATTCCACAAATCCTAATCTACAGAGAGTTTTTCAACTCCTAGACTACAACAGGCAATGGAACTCATAATTTATCATTCAAGTTTTTAATCATGAAATTGCAACAGCAATTCTCCAAACACAAATTCATGATAGAGAAGATGACTTTATTACATGGAGTAGAGAAAAGCGGGGTCATTACACGGTGGCTTCAGGATATGCAATAGCCTTTCACATGTTCCATCCTCCCGTTAAGTTCCTCCCTGCTTAATGCCGTCAAAAGAGGCTCTGGCACTCTGTCTGGGACCTCAAGTGTCACCCAAAGGTGAAGCTCTTTCTTTGGAAGGCTCTTCACGACGGCCTCCCCTCCAGACACTGCCTGAATCAACGCATCCCTTCCGTGGTTGATAGCTGCCCTAGGTGTTTGATTTTGGGGGAAACGACCTTCCATTGCTTGGTGAGCTGTCCTTTTGCGATGGATACCTGGTAGAACGTAGCTCCTGACCTCTTCCCAGCCCTGAACCAGGCGCCGTCGTTCTGGCAGTGGTGGCTCACTCTCATCGATACTTTGAAGCCTCACCCTCAATTTAGGAGTCGAACAAGCAGGTTTGCTACTTTGCTCTGGAAACTCTGGTCTGACCACAATCTCCGCATCTTCGAAGGAGTCTCTTCTTTTGCTCCTCAAATTCGTGCTGCTGCAACGGAGATGATTTTGGAGTATCACAAACATCACCCACCATGAACCTCCAATTTCCTTTTCCCCTTCTGTTTCGTTTTATTTCTCTTCATATATTAGTTTATTACCATCTAATTATGGTTAATTTTAGTGGAGACCCTACACTTCTTTTATTTGGTTGTCCAAGTAGGACCCTCACCTTATGTACTCATTTTATTTGATCAATGAAATGAATACAACTGTCTTTGGTAAAAAAAAAAAAAGAGCCGAGTACTTTTTTATGTCTATATTTTCCAGCCTTTCAATATTAAAATTTTATCCATAACTTTTTTAACGGTAAAAACTCTTAATTTATACGTTATTTTTTTATAATTCAAATTTTTTGCTCTAAAAAAAATTAAAGTATATTAAAGTACATGTGAGTACATCATTAAAACAGAAAACATATATATACTTTTTATATGGATTATTAAGGACTTTTATACTCTTTGTTTATTTTTATCTTATCTATAATCTAGGATGTTGTTGGGTTATGGCAGCCGTTATAGAGTCTTCCTATAATGCAAAAGACAAATCCAGTGGTAAAAATATCCAGATTTCACCACAGGATCTACCGAATAATTTCTTGACAAATAAAAAAGTCAAACAATTGAAGGAAGATCCAATGTGTATCTTTTGGGGTGTATATGGAGTAACAAGTGTAAAAGTTCTACAGTGGATAATTAAGAAATGTTGTGTTACTGAGGATGTCTGTGGATATTTAGGAAAACGATAGCCCAACACAATCAAGAGAGGTAATAACTTAAATTGATATTTATGAATTGATATTTGATATTTCTATTTTGTTTAATGAGATTCATTATTTCATCATTTACATACTTGATATTATTAATTGCAGCCTATGTTTAAAATTAGAGATTATAATCGTGTGGCTGAGAAGGCCATGTAGATAGATGTGGAAAAGCAACCAATTCTTGTTGAAGTTGTTGCGACAAGACAATTTATGGAATTAGGACGGGTGAGTATAATTTTTTATTGCTAATAGTATAGATAAGATAAAAATAAATAAGTATAAAAGTCCTTTATAATTCATATAAAAAGTATATATATTTTTTTTCTGTTTTAATGATGTATTCACATGTACTTTAATATACTATAGTTTTTTTTAGAGCAAAAAATTTAAATTATAAAAAAATAATATTATATTATTCTACAGGAGCAAGGACGTGCCCCCCACCCACCTTATTAGTTCTCTGTATCATACACCCACCCAATAATATTATATTATTATAATAAAACCAAAACCCTAACTTCTTTGTCATTTCATTCCCAACATCACATACCTTACTCTTATTTTTCATTTTCCTTTGTTGACTTTGCATCCTCTTAAACAAAACCATTTTGCTCTCTGCACAAATAAAGCAATATCACTTCACTTATTAGCTTCTTAATTCCCAGATCCAAATTAAACAATTGTTGAAATCCCTTGAAGAATCGAAAGAGATATAGATAACCTAGCTAGTCCTGTTCATCACTGTCTTTGTTAACATCCAACTTACAAAGATCCATGGCGAACCGGTGGTGGGCCGGGTCAACGGGGTTTGGAGACTCTTCTCCACTGAAAACAACCGATCTCGGGTTTACCTCAAACGACACCGTTTCACCCGCGGCAAATAACCACCACGAAGAACATTTTGATGAGGAAGAGAAAGACAACAGCGATGATCCAAAAGAAGGAGCCATAGAAGTGCCCACCACGCGCCGCCCTAGGGGCCGCCCTCCGGGCTCCAAGAACAAGCCGAAGCCGCCAGTCTATGTCACGCGCGACAGCCCTAACGCGCTGCACAGCCACGTGATTGAGATCACAAGTGGCACAGACATCGCGGTGGCTGTCGCGCACTTTTCCAGGCGTCGCCAGCGCGGTGTCTGTGTCCTTAGCGGCAGCGGCGCCGTACTCAACGCCATGCTTCGGCAACCGGCGGCGCCTGGTGCCGTTTTGGCACTCCAGGGCCCGTTGGAGATTTTGTCCCTAGCGGGCTCGTTTTTGCCCGGGCCAGCCCCTCCCGGAGCCACGGGCTTGACAGTCTACCTTGCCGGAGGGCAGGGACAAGTGGTTGGAGGAGGAGTGGTGGGACCCTTAGTGGCAGCAGGGCCGGTGATGGTGATGGCGGCAACGTTTTCAAATGCGACATATGAGAGGTTGCCGATAGAGGAGGCAGAGGAGGAAGTTCATGGTCAGGGTGAGACGGGTGGCGGAGTGCACGGTGGTGATTCCACCGGAGAAGCATCGTCATCGGTGGCTGCAGTGTATATTAGTGGTGCTCCTCCAAGTTTGGGTGTTCCGAATGGAAAGCAATTGAACCATGAAGGTTACTCTCATCAATGGGTTCATGGTAACGGAGGAAGAACATACTGATATTTCTAGGCATATAGTCCACTACTTCATTTTCACTGGTTTTACTTTACATACAGGATCAGATCGGTGGTATATATATTTGCTAGTTTTCTTTTGTTTTTCCTTGTGTTGACTGCGTCTTAGCTACAAACTATACAGTGTATAGCGTTCATTCCCAAATTATGATTTAGGCTGAGAACTTTTAACATGAGCAAAGAAGTTTAATTTTAATTAGGATTATACTATATAACTTGAGAATTAGCAAATGATTTTACGTCATGAGCAAAACAATTAATTTTTAAATTAATTATTTCAAAAATTATAAAATATTTTCATGTATTTTCATATTTTAAATACATGAATTTTAAATATTTAATTTCTGTGTTGATATTTATATTTTTTATATTAAAAATGTGATACACAAAAATGTAAAGTGCATGTAAATTAATTCATAAATAAATTATATCATTGTATATTTTTATCGAATCTTCAACAAAATGACATTATTTCACACAATATATATCTCTTTGTTGATATGAAATATTCTTTTATTTTATTCAGAATGTCAAATTAACGTATCAAATTAGTATGCCATTAATGAAAATGAGTTTGGACTAAGTTGAGTCGCAATTATAAATTTGAAGTCCAATTTGAGGTCATTCAAATTTTAGGAGTCAACCTACTTCAAATTTAAGGGAAGGGGAAGGGTTTAGCTACATATACATGCATGCTTGCAAATGTTGTATATTAAGATTATTGAGTTAAATATCATATTGGTCCCTGAAATTTGAGGCTACGATCAAATTGACTCATAAAATTTAAATGTTATTAAATTGGTTTCTCACTTTTATGAATATAGCTCATAATGACCTTTTTAAGGTTGTTTGTTAAAAAAATGTTGATTTAGTAGTTAATTGTCCACGCTGAACTCTAATAAAACGACGTCGCACGCAATATGTTTGTGCCAACAAAGTACTAAAATAACGTCATTTGAGAGTGAAATAAGTTAAAATTTCTCTCACATAACACATTGAAAGATAGATTTTTAGCTGTTTTAGAGATTATTTGTGTGATAAATTTTGTTAAATTCATGTTGCATTTGTAGATTTTAATAATTAATATGGTAAATTTTGTTGTATTGTATGGTTTGTATTTGATTATTTTAAATTTTAGAGTATAATATTGTTTATATCCCATTTATGAAAAGTTTCAAAATTACTTTTAGATCTTTCCCCTTGTTCTCACGAACGCGGAGGACCCCAGATCCACCTTGTTGTGATGTCAAGACGGCTTCCATCAAAGGTCATAAGATGATGTAGTTTTTCTCATTTTTTATTTAAGTTTTATTGACTTCAAAAATATTATCCTTCCAATTTTTGCTAGTGTTTCATATAACTTGAATGCTTTAATTTATAATATACTTTATGTCATATTATGTCATATGTTTTTATTTTTTATATTTCTATTTACATTGCATTGATTATATGGAGAGTGACAAAAATTGGATCTAATTCTAGCAAAGATAAAGAATATTTTCGAAGTGTGGCGTCTATTGCATGTGTAATCTTCAAATACTATAAAAAGTATATACATAAGACACCATGTATGACTTTCACACAAACAGGAAATTTATGGCTTCAGGAGATATTAGAGGGCAACGATAGTCGTTGTCATAGCATGTTTAGGATGGAAAAAAATGTCTTTAAAAGATTATGTTATGATTTGGAAACTAGATATGGTTTACGTGGTTCTAGAAGAATTAGTGTGATAGAATTACTAGCTATGTTTTTATATACATTAGGCGGTGAAAATTTAAATAAGGGCACTAAAGAATGTTTCCAACACTCTGGAGAAATTGTAAGTCAGTACTTTAGAGAGGTACTTGAAGTTGTTTGCAAAATGAGCATAGATATCATACAATCAGAGGATCTTGATTTTAAAGAGGTTCCAAAAAGAACTCAAGATGGATAGCAAATATTATCCTCAGTTTAAGGTACTTACAATACTTATTTACTTTAATATTGATTCAAACTATCTTGATTGTCTATGTTAGAAATAATCATGTGTTTGTGTTTTATATTCTTGGATGCAATTGGTTCTATAGATGAAACTCATATCATGGCACTTATATCACCTGAAGATTAAGTGCGATTTATTGGTTGAAAGGGAATTTCAACCCAAATTGTTATGGCTGTTTGTTTTGATATGAAATTTACTTTTATGTTGGCGGGTTGAGAAAGCACAGCTCATGACACAAGAATATTTCATTATGCAATTGGTACACCTGAATTAAACTTTTCAAATTCACTCGTATGTTGTATTCATAATATTCAAACTTTTTTTAGTTTTATTTTATTTTTAATTTTATTCTACTTACATTGGTGAAATATAGGTAAATATTATCTAGTAGATGCATGCTATCCAGAAAAGTTTGGTTATCTAGGACTATATAAATGAGGGAAATGCAATTTGCCTGAATTTCGTCGAGTTGAACCTACTGAATATTGTGAAGTATTTAATCATATTCATTCTTCCCTCCTTAGAAGTGTCACAGAACGTACAATTGGAGTTTGAAAAAAGATATGGAGCATCTTGAGAGACATGCCAAGTTTCAGCAACAGAATTCAAGTCAAAACTTTTATAGCAATAATGGCGTTACATAATTATATAAGGAAGTATGCTACAAATGACCATAAGTTCAATAAATATTCTCAGTTAGATGTTGAGATTGAAGATGAAGATATTATGATAGGGGAAGGATATCCAAAGAAGAAAAAATTAATCAATCAGAGAGAAAATGGAGAAGAATCAAGATAGAAACGGAAAGAATAACTCCATTGATGATGGAATTCCTAAAAGAGAAAAAAAATAACAATTCACTTAATTCATACTTGACCTATTACACTCTACTATTACTATCTATAATTGCTACTAACTCATAAAAACTATCTAATTGAGCTATTAGCCCATTATACACGTATCATATTACTGTGACAAACAATTTACAGTCTAATGTGGCGAACAATTTACAGTCTATTGTTCGACGTATCGGATGCATGAATAATGTCTGAAATAATATAATTTCTGGTTTGATGAGACGATAAAACTGATATATAAATACATAATTAATAATTTTCTATGTTTGGATTTTTAAGTGATTATATTATTTATATAACTTTTTACTCAATATTACAATATATATAATTGTTCACAAGAACGTTTGGTTTTGTTTAAAGTATTATATATTTGAATTCTAAAATTTTATTTGGGCGCTATATTATAGTATATATAAGAACAATGTTAAGGAACCAACATTAAGGAGCCATTAGGGAGTCAATAATTAAATTTTTATCCAAAATTTATATAAGTTATCATCCGTAACTCATATATCCAACACTAATTATCATCTAAAATTTATATAAGTTATCATCCGTAATATGTGTTGGCTTCCTATTGATCATAATGTATTGGTTACCTAGTCTTTTTCTATATATAATTGTAATTAGTAATAAAAACATAATATATACATGGTAGCTAGGTTGAGATTTACGATAGTATTTAAAAGATACATGATGTTATTAGCATTATGATTATGTTCATATTATTTTCATATTGTTGTAGTTCTTTTTATTTTATATGATTTTATGTATTTTCATATTGTTGTAGATCTTTTTATTATATATGATATTATAAGTTTGTACTAAAATATATTTTTTAAAAAATATATTTATAACGGAAAGCAATGAAAGTAAAATATATATTTTATATATCTTGTATATTATTTATAAAAAAAATTAAAATTACTCGACGATTTAAAAAATAAAAAACATAAATTTTGTATTAAATTGGCTAATGGTTAATTGTAGTCATTTTATACTTTGAGAGTCATTATCAAATATATTTACCAAATATTATAGGTGTGGCTTGTGCTTATTGTGAGCCAATTTTAAGATATTTTATCAATTAACTGTGTTGTAACTCCCTGAGAGCTACTTTTTGAGTGTCTAAAGAGCTCAGCAGCTTTTTGAGAGTCACAACATTACCAAACCGAATCTTAATGTATTAATATTGAGGATAATAGTATAGTTAGTTACTCTAACTAGATTAGTTAGGAAGTTATATATTATAGTTAGCTTTCTTTAATCTTGATCTTGGTAATCTTGTGCATTTACCATGCTTCCATGTATACCATAAATACCTCCCTTGTATACTATTTTTCTAATAATGAAATAATGATGAATATTCAGTTTACAAATGTCAATATGGTATCTAGAGCTGGTTAAAGTTTCTCTCTGATTTTTTTCTTTTTTTCCAAAAGAAGGAAAATTCTTTCTTTCCTTCTTTCTCAACGAATCACTCTTTCTCTTTCCCTTCGTCTTCTCTCTCTTACTTTCTCCAATTCTTTGCAATTCACCCTAACAGCTATCAACAATGGCGCTGCTTCTCACTGATTCAACATCAACCTTCAAATCGGGACTCATTCCATTAACAGACAAACTCGATGACAAGAACTACAACACATGGAAATTTCAAGCTTGGCTCACGATTCAGACTCTTGAGCTGGAGCACCATCTGGACCCGTCAAAAACTCCATCACCGACGGCCTCCTCAGCTTCAGAAAGTACGGCGGATTCGGCAGTCCAAAACTCATCAGCAGCTGGCACGACACCAGCACCGCCGCCACCACCACCGGGAGCAACGACTGATAAAGATGTAGCTTATAAAACATGGAGAAAGCATGACCTTGCTCTCTGGACATGGTTGGCAGCTTCAATTACGAAGCCATACCAGAACAAGATTCTTCAGTGTGGGAGTTTTTACAAGGCATGGACAACGATTCAAGATCTCTTTTTAGCAACATCAAAAACTAGGGTTCAAGGTCTGAAGTCACAATTGCGTGGGATCAAGAAAACTGGAACAATAGAGGAATATCTTGCTCAAATTAGAGGTGTCTTTGACTCCTTGGCAGCTCTGGATCATCCCCTGAGTGATGATGATCATGTACAGGTGATTCTTGATGGGTTAACAGAGGAATATCATGCTTTCACCACGTCTGTAATGGCGCGATTTGGCACATTCACGGTTCCAGAAGCAGAGATACTTCTTCAAGCTTATGATGACATGTTAGGACGAACCAGGAATTTGGGACAACCTGTTGCAGTGGCAAATTTGACTCAGGCAGATTCTTTTCAATTCTATAACTCAAGAGGTGGAGGACGACGTGGCCGTGGCACTAGTCGATTCCAACGTGGAGGAAGAAATTCGTGGCAGAACAATAGGACTCTATGTCAAATCTGTGGTTGTGGGGGTCATGCCGCTTACAATTGCTACTACCGATTCGATCAAGGGTATGAACCACAGCCTAATAATCAGGGTTCTTCTTCTCAGGTTCCATTTGCTAATTCTACACCACCACCACCATCGTCTAGTTTCCTTCAACCACGGGCCTACATCACAGCACCACCATCAATGAACAATGCTTTAACTTGGTATCCAGACAGTGGAGCGCCACCATGTGACAGCAGACCCTTCAAATTTCAGCAGCACCCAAGACACAACACAATCCACAGATCAACTTCTTGTAGGTAATGGTGCAGGTATTCCCATTCTTAAATCTGGTTATACTCAATTGCTTGATAAAACTCATAATATTAGGTATCATCTAAACAATCTTCTGTATGCACCCCAAATTTCACAAAACTTAATAAGTGTTTCAAAATTTGCTGCTGACAATAATGTCTTTTTTGAGTTTTGGCCTCATCACTGCATTATCCGTGACCAAATTACACGCAGCCTCCTACTACAGGGCACAACTAAAGGGAGAATTTATGTTTTTGAAAACCTATGTGTTTCTAATTCTGATTTTGATAAGAAGAATGTGCCTAGTTCTTTTTCTTGTATGATACAAAAAGAATCTGTTTCTTGTAAACAAATACCTAGCAAAGAACTAGTTTCTACCAGTGTACCTGATTCTTGTATGACTGATAATTGTGAGATAAATAAAAGTACATCTTCTTTGTCTGATAATGAATCTGTTAAGTGTTCTCTGCATGATAATATGAACTGTTCTGTCCAACCAACTGTTTTGAGTACTGTTAGGAAAGATAATACTTTAGCCCTGTGGCATAAAAGATTGGGTCATGCTCACTTACAAAATGTTTTGAGAATACTGAAAAATTGTGGTGTTTCTCTTGAAACTGAAAAATCTGTTAATCATATGTGTGAATCTTGCTCAGTAAGTAAAATACACGCCTTGCCATTTCATGATTCTAGTACGGTTTACACTAAACCTTTGGAACTTATTTTTATTGATCTTTGGGGACCTGCTGCAATTACATCTAGATCTTCATATAGGTACTATATTGCTTTTGTTGATGCTTATAGCAAGTACACTTGCTTGTATTTACTTGAAAACAATCACAAACTCTAGAGGCCTTTAAGAATTACAAAACATATATGGAGAAACAAACTGGCCAGCAGCTAAAGAGTATCCAAACTGATCATGGCATGGAATTTTTATCCAATGCCTTTGCTAGTTTAGTGAATGAACAGGGTATTAAACATAGATTAGCATGTCCCTACACACACCAACAACAAGGGACAGTAGAGAGGAGACATAGGAGTATTATAGAAATAGCTTTGTCCCTTTTATCCACAGCACATCTACCAATGACATTCTGGGAAGATGCTGTCATAACTGCTACTTATATCCTAAATAGATTACCTACTGTAGCCTTAGATTTCATCTCTCCTTTTGAGAAATTATACATGAAATGACCAGACTATACTACATTTAAAGTTTTTGGATGCTTATATTTCCTTTACCTAAGGCCATATAACAAACATAAACTAGAATTTAGGTCTCAAAAGTGTTTATTTTTAGGATATGACAATAATCATCAAGGCTATAAATGTATGAGTAAAGATGGAAAGATATATTTATCTAGGAGTGTGATATTTGATGAAACTGTATATCCATATACTGATTTATTCTCTGATTCTGGTTCTAAAGTGATTCCTCACACAAATTTATCTGCATCATCTGTTTCTACTTTTATTCCATTACATGCATCTCATTCACCATGCATTTTACAAGCACAACCATCATTACACAATAATGATTTTTTTTTCACAAAACACTGATTCTGAGACACAAAGCCTTAATGAAAACAATTCTGCATAGTGTACTTCACCCATACCTCCTATACCAATTCCAATAAGTGGTATTGAAATCTGCCTACCACCCACTAACCCCACCTCATCTACCTTAAATACACATAGCATGATCACTAGGTCTAAGGCTAGAAACATTCCTAGAATTCTACAAACTGTTTCACTTGATCTCACTCAAAACATACCAAAAAATGTGACTCAAGCCATGAGCTGCCCACATTGGAAGGCAGCCATGGATGCTAAGTTCAAGGCACTACAACAGTGCAAAACATGGGAGTTGGTTCCAGCACCTCCAACAGCAACTGTGATTAGCAATAAGTGGGTCTTTGCCATAAAGAGAAACAGCAAAGGAGAAATCCTTAGATATAAGGTGAGATTAGTAGGAAAAGGATTCCAACAAACAGAAGGAATTGATTATGAGGAAATATACAGCCCGGTTATTAAACCTTCTACCATTAGGATTGTGTTAACAATAGCTTTAACGCAAGGTTGGATCCTTAGACAATTAGACTTCAATAATGTCTTTTTAAATGGCAAGTTTTAGGAACAGGTTCTGATGAAACAGCCTGAGGGATATGATAATGGAGATCCAACCTATGTATGCAAATTACATAAGGCCTTGTATGGACTAAAACAGGCTCCAAGGGCCTGGTTTCTTACCTTGAAAGAAACCTTAGCAAAACTAGGATTTCACAATCTCCAATTGGACACCTCTTTATTTGTTAGACACACACCTCACTCAGTGATATATTTACTATCATATGTTGATGATATTGTTGTGACAAGTAACAATGCAGCAGAAATTGATTCTTTAATTGGAAAACTGAATACTATTTTTCCACTAAAAGACCTCGGTTCTTTGAATTATATTCTGGGTTTTGAGATTAAACACATGCAGGATGGCAGTGTTCATGTTTCTCAACAGAAATATGCCAAGGATATCTTAGAAAGAGCTGGTATGACAGAGGCAAATGCAAAACCAACACCGATGATCTCCAATTTGAAATTGTCCCAACAAGACTCAGAACCATGTTCTGATCCGAAATCATATAGATCCATTGTTGGAGCATTACAATACCTTACAAATACAAGACTAGATTTGGCCTATTCAGTTAATAAAGTATCATAGTTTATGCACAACCTTACACTCAACCATTGGAAGGCAGTAAAGCGAATTCTTCGCTATGTGGCAGGTACAGTTAGTCAAGGATTAGTCTTTACTAAGAGTACTAATTACAAAATCATTGGTTATGCAGATGCAGATTGGGGAGCAGATTTGGATGATCGAAAATCAACAATAGGTTACTGCATCTACTTAGGGAACAACTTGATAGCATGGAAATGTCAGAAACAGACAAAGCTCAGTCGCAGTACAACTGAAGCAGAGTATAGAGGAGTTGCCTTTGCTCAAATAGAAATAATGGCAGTTCAGAAACTGCTCACTGAATTGCAGATAGCTCAAACAACACCATCGGTCATCTATTGTGATAATCAATCCACATGTCAACTCACACACAACCCTGTTTATCACTCTAGTTGCAAGCACATGGAAATGGATGCTCACTTTTTAAGGGAACTGGTCAACAATAAACAACTTTATGTTCTTCACATACCTTCTCAAGATCAAGTTGCTGACATCTTCACAAAGCCATTATCCTTGTGTCTGTTCCAGAAGTTCCTTACCAAACTTAGGCAACAATGATAAGGTGGCTAAGTTTGAGGGGGAATATTGAGGATAATAGTATAGTTAGTTACTCTAACTAGATTAGTTAGGAAGTTAGATATTATAGTTAGCTTTCTTTAATCTTGATCTTGGTAATCTTGTGCCTTTACCATGCTTCCATGTATACTATAAATACCTCCCTTGTATACTATTTTTCTAATAATGAAATAATGATGAATATTCAGTTTACAAATGTCAATAATTAATATTAAAAAAAATCAAAATCAAATAAGCAGAAAACGAATTTCGAGTTAAATATCATATTGGCGCCTGAAATTTGGAGCTACGATCAAATTGGCCCCCGAAATTTAAATGTTAACAAATTGATCCCCCATTTTTATGAATGTGACTCACTTGGCCCTTTTAAAGTTGTCCATAAAAAAAACGCTGATTTGGCAGTTAATTGTTCACGCTAAACTCTAATAAAATGACGTCGTGATATGTTCGTGTCAACAAAGTACCAAAATGACGTCATTTGAGAGTAAAAGAAGTTAAGATTTATCTTTCATTGTGTTGTGTGAGAGAAATTTTAACTTCCTTTGGCCTTAAACGATGTCATTTTGGCACTATAATGGCGTCAACAGATCATAACATCGTGTTATTAGAGTTCATCATGAACAATTAGCGGCTACATCAGCCTTTTTTTGACGGATAACCTTAAAAGGGCCAATATGAGTCACAATCGTAAAAGTGAGGGACCAATTTGATAACATTTGAATTTCGGGGGCCAATTTGATCGTAGCCCCAAATTTCAGGGGGCCAATCTGATATTTAACTCGATCAAGCCTTGCACGTTGATTAACATGGTGAGATTTTATCTTCTTCTTCTTCAAAAAAAAATGTACTTTTCATTTTCTTTGGGACATAATGTTTTTAATTAATTTATGTTAGAAAAAAAAAACGGTTAACTTAAACTAAGCCCCTACGCAGCTTCAAAAACTATCAGTCTATCATGGACCGGGTTCATGATGGACCCTGATAAAATATTTCAAATATATGATTTATATTCAATTTTTATCATTAATTTTTTATTTCAAATAAAATATTATATTTTTTATCAATAATGTTAGACATCCAAGTGATTTTGCCAACCAAGTCCAACCAAGCAACTCTCCCACACGCGCGTTTCTCCCTTTTGTTACTGCGTTTTTTTTTTCTCTTCAACATATTAAGAAGTGGAGGAGAACGATGATGACAACAGCGATGACAACGACCACGATGACAGCGATAACGACGGCGCCGGCGACTGCGACGGCAGCGGATTGCGACGGTGACGATGATGACAACGGCAAGAAGATTAATTAAGAGAAAGAAGGATGAGGAGAAGTAGCAATGACAAGAGGTGGAGAAGTAGCAGCAGCAACAACAACAGGAGGAGAAGAAGAAGAAGGAAGAAAAATTGGAGGAGGAGGAGGAGGGGAAGAAGAAAAGAAAAGCAAATCCGTTTCTGTTTTCATATAAATTTCGTTTCTGTTTTCATGTAAATTCCGTTTCTGTTTTCGTGACCCAATAAAGTCACATCTGGGCGTGGTCATGGCGTGGGTTCATCACCAAATCCGTTTATGTTTTCATATAAATTCTGTTTTTGTTTTTCATGTAAATTCCGTTTCTATTTTCGTGACCCAAAGTCACGCCTAAACGTAAACAAGACAATGCCCAGGCGTGGGTATTTCGTTTCTATTTTCATATAT
>JASCZI010120951.1:0-13874 GCA_036250425.1 Stylosanthes scabra | reverse complement strand
TTTTCATGTAAATTCCGTTTCTGTTTTCGTGACCCAAAGTCACGCCTAGGCGTAAACAATACCACGCCCAGGCGTGGGTATTCCGTTTCTGTTTTCATATAAATTTCGTTTCTGTTTTCATGTAAATTCCGTTTCTGTTTTCGTGACCCAAAGTCACGCCTAGGCGTAAACAAGACCACGCCCAGGCGTGGGTATTCCGTTTCTGTTTTCATATAATTTTTGTTTCTGTTTTCATTCAAAGTTCGTTTCTATTTTCTAAGAATATTCAATTCAATTTTTCATCAACAACACCACCAACAATAACAAGAACAACACCAACAATAACAAGAACACCACCAACAATAACACTAATACCAATAACAAACAAGAAGAAGAAGGAGAAGGAGAAGGAGAAGGAGAAGGAGAAGGAGAAGATGTGACGATGATGGTGAGGGCGACGACGATGGCAACGGCAACAGATGCAATGACGACGGTGGCGACTGCAGTAACGACGTCGGTGGTGCTGCAATAATAGAGGAGGAGAAGAAGAAGAAGAAGAAGGAAGAAGAAGAAGCGAAGCGCGTTTTGAATTCTTGGGGAAATTGTAGCTCGTGTAATATGTGAGAGTGAGGAAAAATCACTTGATTAGACTTAGTTGGATAAATGCTTAAATGTGTAGCATTACCGATTTTTTATATGGTAAATAACTATCTTTTCATCATGAATCAAATTATACTTTCCCATTAAAAAATCTCCTAAATCTCAATCTTAATAATATACGCAGCAGAACTCATAAATGCTTTTTACTTCTTTCGGATATACTCGATCATGATTATCTTTGTACATATGCCACATGTCTGGTAGTTAATTAGTGCAAAATGCTATTGCTAAGCAAACTTTACTTCTTTAGTAGAAAGTGATGATTATTTTTGTTGATAGCTTTAATTTGTAACAAAATTTCATTTAGCTATCCAAGAAAAAAAATTCATCAGAAGCCATACTTTATTTAAAGTTTTTTCCTTTTTTTTTTTCTTTATCTTAAATAAAACATAAACTTAAAATCTTTTACAATAGAAGACAAAAATAAAAAATAATATCACGTAAACTATAACTCAATTACACTTTATTAATTTGAATGTTTTTTTTTTTTTTTACATTTATTAATTTGAAGTTTGAACACAAAGACATAAATTCAGATACACCCGAAAATTAATACCTAACAACATGCTGAACATAACATGATTAATTGATTGAATTGATGTCAAGCTAACCGAAATAAAAGGAACCAACCCATACGGTTCTAACCACCAATGATAAAGAATAGTGAACAACAATAAATCAATAATGGCAATGCCATCAAATAATTGAAGCAAGATAAAAATGATTTTTTTTCTTGTATAAAATAAATGGAAATTTCATGAAGCTTAATTATGTTCTTTGGAGTGCATTTTCTCATATATGCAACCCTGCACCGAATAACTTCTTCTGCTACCAACCGAAAGTGATATGCGAGGGTGCGATTTTTTTTTAGTCCAATATTTGCAGGCGACATTAATGTCTTAATTATCAATTTATTGTCACTATCCTCAATTCCAAAGTCAATATAAACTTAAAAAGCGTGCCCCACGATGGCTTTTAAGGTGCTACTAGAAATTTAGTGAATCAGTATTTTTTTTTTGCTTTACAGTGAATCAGTATTCAGTAGTCTTTTAATAATTTTTAGAGTAAATATCTTTTTGGGTCCTGGTTTTTTTCGTTTAAACATGACACTCCTTAATGAATCGAAAATTATAGAGTTGTCCTAAACAATTAAAAAATGAGATAAATCAATTCCTGATACGTTACATTGTAATATATTCTCAGAAGTCAATTTGTCTGTTTTAGAAATTAATTTGTCCCCTTTTTTAATTGTTTAGGGCCGCTATGTGGTTTTCGATTCATTAAGAGTTGTCATGTTCAAACCGAAAAAGTCCAAGAATCGAAAATGATATTTACTCTAATTTTTAAAGTTATAAAAGTTATTAGAATTTCGATAGTCACTAAAAATTCAACTTAAAAAAATCAAAATAAAATTAATTTTTACTTTTTAATCATTCTTTCCTACGTGTTTTGTAAAATGAGTAATTAATAAATATTAACAATTATTTTTTTTTTTAAAAACTATAAACACATTAATTATATTTGCAATAATAAATAATACAATCATGCTAGATAACCAATAAAAAATCAGCCATCATTAGCCAACAATTTGAATTGGATGTTCTATTTTTATATGTTTCGGATGTTCTGTTTCTAAAATAATATAAAGTTGACTGAGGTTGCTTTAGGTTTCAGATGTTCTATAACTTTCATTGTGGATGTTCTATAAACAGTAGTTTCAGATGTTCTATCTTTTGTTGGTTAAAAAATTATTTGTTACCTATACTTTTTCATAATTAACAATGCTATGGAACCAATCTTAGGGAGCCATTAGGAAGCCAATAATTAAGTTATCATCCAAAACTTATATGAGTTATCATTCGTAATTCATATATCCAACATTAAATTATCATATAAAATTTATATGAATTATCATCTGTAGTATGTGTTGGCTCCCTATTTATCATAATGTATTGGTTCCCTAGCCTTATTATTATTATTATTATTATTATTATTATTATTATTATTATTATTAAATTTGATAATTAAATTTTGGAAAAAAATATTATTTAGGACAAGTCACACAATTAAACCATCCTCATTCCAATATTACCCGTTTATACCATTTGCCATTAAACGATCAGATTACACCAAATACAGATTACTATGGAATCCGTGAAAGGGTATTGGAGATTTTTTGTAAATGAAATAAGAGGAATACGTGCTTGACTGCCACGGATTCAGTGTAAAACAATGGGTATACAATACCCCATAGGGTGCCACGGATTCTGCTTTTTTCATGGATACCCGTTTAATAAACAAGACGGAGGGAGAGGTATCCGATCCGTGGGTATCCGTATAATACCCGCGAACATAAAGTTATATAAACATCAATCTTAAGTTTTATTTTGTTCTTCTAACTAAATACAACTTAAGATATATTTAATAGTTTTATTGTCACAAATTGAGAACACATTGTTTACATAACACAACTAAAAAGTAAACTGATCATTTTTGACCAATTCAACAGTTTCATATCAATTTTTTAAATGACATTTTTCTTGTAGATTAAATCGTGATAATTGTCAGTTCAAAATTTGATTGGTTCGACTGAACGATCCAATCTTACTCTCAGAATATTTTTCTAAATTCAAATTTAAATTTCAACCGTATAATTCAAATAAACAATATTAATCTTAAAAGAATATTATGAAAAAAATAATTTGAGATAATAATGAAAACATTATTAGAAAAGGGGTCTGGATGGTGACAATTTTGAATAACAATAATTGAAAGAATTTATTTAGAGATAAATAAAAGTAACTACAAAAGTATTTAAGAGTTTTAAAATTTTACTTTATGATTCATTTAAACAACCCTAATTCTAAAGGAGCAATTACTATTTAAAGTTATTACTAAATTGGATATTTAACTCTATAAAACTAAATTCAATTACTTAATTGTATTACAAGTTTTTTTCATTTAAAATGATCTAGAAGTGTATTTTAGTATTTTTAAATCAAACTTAAATTATAACGACATTTTAAATCCATTCAATAACGTTAAATCTTAAAAAAACATTTTAGACATGAAATTTTTAAATTTTATAATATTAATTTAAATTTTTAATTTTATATGCATTTAAATAACGTTAATACTAAAAAGATTTTTTTATTTTTATTAATATTTAATATGAATAACCTTATTATTTTAAATTTAAATATAATTTTTTACTCTTTAAAACAAAAAAATAAAGCTAATCTAAAAAAATAATTATTTTTATTATTAACAAAAAATATTTTTTTAAAAAAATTAAATCAAATGTGTAACTCTAAACAAAAAGTTAAAAATAAAAAAAATACTCATTCACTTTCTTATTAATTACAAGCAATTATTTTCTCTGTTATTAATTAGGGACCATTAAAACTTCCTATACTTTTACTCTTAAAAGGGATCATTGATTCATCAAACTTACAAACAGTGATGGTGCTAGGCCATTTTTAGAGGGGCTAAAACTTTTTAAGGGTTACAAAATTAATTTTTAATAATTTCATTATATATTTTTAAATATTTTTAATTATTTTACAGTGATATTAAAATGATTTAACAATATATTTATCAACTATAATAGATATAAATAAATTTTCATTTATACAAATGAATTATATTATATTTATACCAAAAATAAGTTACCAAATTAATCACCGGTATAAAATACACATTAAAATATAAAATATGTTTTAAAAATAATTTAAATAATTAATATATATATATATATATATATATATATAAAATACTTGTATTTATAAAATTATTTTATTTCAATAAAAGGCTAAAAATCAAAATATAATTTTTAGGGGTGGCAAAGTATAACTTTTAGGAAGGGTCAAACTAAAATTACAAAGACTTAGTTATTAATTTTATAAGTTTTAGAAGGGTCTATTGTTCCCCTTCGCTAAAGGTAGCTTCGCCTTGCTTACAAGAACCATTGTAATATATTCCATCTTTTTATGGCAACATAAAGAGAAGATAAATAGAAGAGAGTGAAAGAAAGGAGGAGGGAAGATTTTTTTGGGAGTGGGGAGTTGTTTGTTTACAAATTGCAAATTCTTTGTAGGACACATGAGATAATTTCACTTTGGGTAATGCTACGGTGAAAAATGATATTTTGGTGAATTTTGAATTTAGTAAACATTTTTACTCTTTACCAAATTTTCTTCTTCATCGAAGAAATCTCCTTTCACTTTTAATCTTATATTTGGAAAGAATAATTTAATGTTTATATTTCTTTTTGCTTAACCAAGTTTAATAAGTTATTTATTTATATATATGTCAAATAAAAGACTATTTTCACGTTAAAAAAAGTTAGTTTTTATACTATCTTATGTGCTAGCTATTTGACGTTAAAATAAAAATAATTTTTTAATCTACATAAAAATAAATGATTAAATTAGGTTTTATTAATTAAAATAGATGTAAAATAATTTAAAATTTTCTTTTATCTTTATCTTCATTATCTGTGATAGGTAAATATTAATTTCCGATCCCATTTTTCACAAAAATATTAGTTTTCATCCCCATTCTTTGGGATGTTAAGGAGATTATTCATTTCAATATATAAAAACTAATTAATTCTACCGCAACTAACAAAAGATGCACTATAATATAAGGTTTTCTTCTATCGTTACGACAAAAAATCGTAACCATGGTTAATAAAAGCTGTAACTATGGATCTATAGTCAGCATTTAACATTTAGCTCACGCCATCACGGTAGCAGCAGTTTTGTACGGTGACATACTCTTATTAGGAAAAAATGATAAAAGTACACATAATTATTATACGATGGATAAAATTATACATAAATCTTTTAATGATTCAAATAATGTACATAAAAAATTTTTAATAACCCAAATGTACGGATGAAATATTTTACTAACGGAAAAAAGTACACATAAATTTTTGAAGAAGAGAAAAAAAGTCATGTGTACATTTGTCAAATGATAGAATATTTCATATGTATATTTGGATCATTATAAAATTCATGTGTACTTTTATCCAACGATATAATATTTTATGTGTATATTTGAGTCATTAAAAAATTTATATATATTTTTATCCACCATATAATAATTCATGTGTACTTATGTCCCTTCTCTTGTAACTATGGCTCTATAATCACAAGTTTAATCAAATGTAACCAAAGAAATACTCACGGCTTAAGACAAAAAATCTATATGATAAAAACAAATTAAGTTTTGAAAAGACCGATAAATTAAATTCAACCAATCAATAAAATTTTCATTAGATGTTAAACATATGTTTAGTTTATATATTAATTTAATTTTCATGCACCGTCTGTGTAAAAGAATTTTACACATACATCCAATTAGATGTTACCACATCATCAACAGCAATTAATTTTCAAGCTCATTACTTCCAAAGTCAAATAAATGCATGAATCTGATTGGATGACTGTGTAAAACTCTTTACACCGTCAGTGCATCAAAATTAAACTCAAATAACTCTTAAATAAATAACAATAAGTATATATTAGTCACAAATAACCTTTTAAACAACAATCAACTAACAATCACAGCATTCTTGTAAAGCTCAGGTTGGATCTGCTTCTCATTTCCTTGCTCAAGATTGGGTAGTTCCTTACTTGGGCACTTATGAGATCAATTGTGATGCAAGTTTTTATCAAGATTCTGATATGGTCGGCTTCGATTGTATCATTCGAGTCTCTAATGGATTTTGTTTGAAGGGATGCTCTGGAACCATTTCAGTCAGTCGTGCCTTCCATGGCAAACTTTTTGCTATTTTTCGAGGATTATTGCTAGCTTAGGATATTGGATTGAAGTATGTGATTTGTGAGTCTGATTGCCTTGAAATTGTTTTGCTTGTCACCGATGCTACTGTTGTCGCTTATGCAACGACAAGAGACCTTGTGTGTAAAATTCAAGAGTTATTGCTTAGGAATCGGAAGGCCAAAGTTGCTTAAGTGTTGTGGACGGCTAACCAGGTTGCGGACCACTTGTCAAAGGCTGTAGTGTGTGATGGAATTTTTCATTCTGAATGGTTTGAAGTGGATGAGAGAACACATTGAGAATATGCAGGAAGAGTTTCTATATGTGATGGCTTCTTAGTCTTTTTTTTTTCTTTTTGTTCCCTTGATAGACACCAAAAAACAGAGCTGATATGCACACATCTTGGTTGTTGTCTACTATTTTGAATGATTTGTTCTTTGTTTTTTCGAATGATCGGTGATGGACCCGTATTTGATGATAGAATATGTGTTACATTTGAGGGATTAGTCTTAAAATGATAGGAATTTGTAAAATCTCATCCCGCTTGGTACCTTAATGTGTTTGTTAGTATATTTCAGGTCTTTAGGGATTGAGAATGGCATAAGAAAGGCTAAGGAAGGCATTGGAAGGAAATGATTCATAAAGAGGAGTTGAACAGAAGAAAATAGGGCACTGTGCGGCCGCAAGATGTCCTCGTGCTTTCGCATGTGTCCTTGGGAATGCTTCAGGATGGTTTATACCAGAGTCATGCGTCTGCACGCCACCCTTATGCACCCACACGAGTGCGAGGTCAAAGCTGAATATTTTGTTGACCGTGCGTCTGTACGGTATACTCATGCGTCACACGCATGCGTCAGGCAGAAAGTAAATGAAGGCAAAAATTCAAATTTTAAGTTTCCGGGCCAAGATCAGGCACGCAGGCCTCTTTGATGGCCCAATTTGACCTATACAAGGAGAAAACAGCTGAAGAAGAGGAAACTCACCATTAAGATCAATTTCATAAATTTAGATAGTCTTCGAAAGGTTTTTGGAAGAGTTTTTCATTTTTCTCATTTTTCTTTCTTAGTTCATGGTTGTTCTTCATTTTCTCTACCAATTTCCAGCCCTCACTAGCCAAACTCTTAGTTGATTTCAGTGTTTGAATGTTTGTTGGTTAAGACTCTTGTTGAATTAATGCAATATTTACTTGTTTCTTCTGTAAGAACCCTAAACCCAAAAATGACCAAAAATGAAATATTTACCTAAGATAATTAGGTTTACTTCAGGGTTACTTCATAAAAAGTTACCATGATTAAAATAATATTACTTTTTCTTACTACCTTTTTGCTCTCATTGGTTGCATGGCCTCAAGCAATGCAAAACCAATGAGCTCCCTTTCTTTCTCTTCACCCACCGAAGCTACACCCTCCCCTAGCCTAATTCACTTTGAATTAAACACTAAACCTAGTTACTAATTCATTTTACCTCATACCAACTAATTACCACTTCACAAACAAAATTTTTTCTCTAATCTCTCTCCCTTTGGCCGAGACTTGCTCCCCCTCCCTCTCTCTTATTTTTACATAAATTAACCCACCAAAAACACCTTTTCATCATCTCTCTCTTCACTTATAAGATTAAACACTCATATTTTACATGAACTCCTCAAGAACATGATGAACACTCATCATTAATTTTGAAGAACACCACCACTCTCTACCACCGAAACCATCATCATCTCATCACTCTCATTCTTATTTCAAGCTTCTCATCTCCATTCTCCATTGATATATATCATTCTCAAAGGTAAGTGCAAACCCTAGCTCCTACAGCCTTTCTTTATGAAGAACTAATATGTTCTAGTTTTTCTTCATAACTAGGGTTTTCTTTTAGCTTTTGGCCGAGCCTTTCCCTCCCCATTTCTTCAAGATTTTTTCACATTTTGTTGAAGGTAAGAACCTCTTGTTATTCCTTCTTCCATACCCGAAGCTATAGTGGGATCCATGGCTCATGTTTTGATGTTTTTCAAAATAAAAATGCTAGCTTTGAAGGTGTTTGAACACGGCTCAAGCTAAGGAAGGATAGGTGGTTAAGGAAGCTCTTGAATATTGGTGGCTTTGAAGCTTTTTGGTGCTAAGAGTGTGCTTCATCCTAAGGTAAGGGGTTAGGCTTAGATTAGCTTTTGCTTGCTCTATGTGCTAAGTGCTTTGGTTGCTTGAAATGCTTGCTTGAATATGCTTAATGCTTGCTTGAATGTTGCTCTTAAGCTTTGCTATAAAATGTGGCCTATGGCCGAATACTTGCTACTCTCAAGATGAGTATTTTGATGATCAAAAATGCTATATGATGCTATGAGATTATGGTCGAGAGGTTTTCACCCTTGGGACTAAGCTTTTCATAAAACTTAAGCTACTAAATCGGTTCTAAGTGCTATAATATTAAAAATGATGTTTTTATGAAGCTAAGGGCAAAATGGTAAAATAAATAGCTTAATGATATTTCCAGAAATGATCTTTTCAAAATAATGTATGATAAAAGTGTTTTTGGTCTTTAACTTGAAGAAAAATAGCTTGATAGTAACTTAGTAAAATTTCAAGTAAAAACACTAAGTTAAAAAGGGGTAAAAATGTCTTTAACCAAATGGGTTTTCAAAACTGTTTTTATGGGAGTCTAATATATGCCTAAATAACCTAAATATGAAATTTTACCCCAAAATAATAAAGTTACCATGGTTAAATAAAATATTTACCTTAACTAGCTAGTAACCGAACCGAGCTTAGGGGTACAAGGGCAGTTTCGTCATTTTAAATATATCATTTTTTCAAAAATGTTTTTACCCCAAATAAAGGGATATGTTAGGAGAAAAAAACGAAACTAGTTTGGGTTAAAAATGTTTTGAAACGAAAAAGATACGCGAGTTTTAGTAAGCTATGTCAAAACCGAAAAAGCTAGTAAAAACCTCTAAGTTAAAAATAGTGGTTTCCCTCAAATAATCTTTTGAAACTGAGAGATATGAAAATTAAAATATTTAATAGCTTCTGGAAATGTTACAAAAATTATAAAAGACACTAAGGTGAGATTATAAGAGATTTTAGATGAAAAATCGGTTAAACCGCTAAAACACTTAAGGCTAGTTTAACTGATTCGAAAGCTAAAAAGTATCATATGAGCCAAGTGCTAAGCTATAGATAAAGTATAATCATATTAGTATATAATATATCATAAATAAAAAAGTCCCAAGGAGTGAGTATATATAACCTTAGATGTGACAGTTGACTCTGGTTCGGTTTGAACGGCTTAGTATGGGATGAGCGCGATCGAACCGGGTTCCTTTCTTGGGAATGGTTTATGGCTTGAACATGTTTATTCCCTTGAAATGGATTGGTCTAGCACCGACCAAGTATCAGTTTTATCGGACTTGGGTCAAAGTTAGACCGGTCGGTTCAACTAAGTCATGTAGACCGAAGGCTAATCCAGCTACATCCGCTATCCAGCTAACGGTTCAAGAGAGAACCGGAAAACTATTATAATACGCTTAAACAAATGCTATTGCAAGGGCTGGGTGTCGTCCCGCTTGTTTAAAAACTAAGCTTGAATGCTAGCTTGCTAAAGGCTTACTATATGTTCCTCCTGTCGATACGGTTTACTATATGCTTATGCTATTGCTGGTGACGGGATCTTCACCCTTTTCTTTTAGTACCTGGGGTATAATTATGCTACATGTTATAGGCTTGGAACATGGGCCGCTTTGGACTTGGTCCGCGACATTCGACAGTGAGTGAACCATACTTGGGTTTTAACCCGAAGTAATCGTCGGGCGCGGGAAGTCAACCGACGCATGAGCTCATGGCATGCACTAGGACCAGGCATGCATCATCCTTGTGTGTTGCATTTGATTGTTATTGTATTTTATTATTTGTGTGTGATTTTACTGTTCTTAAGCTGTTCCTACTTGATTACTTGCTAATTGAAAACCTACGTGACGTCAGCCCCTAAGATAGAGTAGTTGCCCTCGTGATACCCTGAGCTGGGAACCTTAGGTTCTCACCCCTTTCTTCTTACCTTACGCAGGAAATCTTCTTTCTCTCTTTCTCTCTATCACTCGATCACGATGCGTCCCGTTACTCCCCGTCCCCCACGACCTGCTGGATCACCGAGCTCGTCCGCTTCTTCTGGCTCTAGTGGCAGTGTCCACCGGGAGCGCGAGCATTCCCCTCGCACTCCACTGCCCTCACCTGCTCTCATGCCGGTTCCTGGTCCGATGCATCCTCCCCATGGACTCCTATGATGGATGCTCGGTGTTACCGCAACCATGGTGGCTTTGGACAGAACCCACGGCGGCGGTGCTGTTTAACGACGACGGGACAGAAGCTCAGAGTCGTGGCAGCGATGGTGTCTTGGTTCAAATACCACCATCGTGTTTTCTCTCTCTGTCTTCTCCGGTGAACAACCCAAGGCGGCGACGAGGCTTTCTCAGTGAACGACGGTGGCAGCGGAGGTAGCCCACGGCAGAACCATTCACCACCGCGGCCCCCTTCCTTCGAACCATTCTCTCTCTTTGTTCATCCTTTCCCAGCGACAGATGACGACGAGGACCTGGATACCAGCCATGGTAGCGACGGAACGACGCCGAGACACTGACGGCGAGGCGTGATGGCACGGAGACGCGTTTCCTCCCTTGCCCTTCGCATAGCATCCACGAAGCTATGCCTTTCCTTCTCTCATTGACGACACCGACGGCGGCGCGGCGGCCTTCCCTTGCCGGCGCCATCACCCTTCTTCTCCTTTCCTTCTCTATGTGCGTGAGTGTTGTGTGTGGATTTAGGGTTTCATGTGTATGTATAACTTAATTGATTTGGGAACTTAGGGTTATCAATTTAGGAATTTGGGATTGTGTGTCTAATTTAGGAATGGTATACAAATTGGGGAAGTTAGCCTTATTAATAGAAAGGGTAGTGACAGAATAGGTAATTCAATAAAATAAATGGGATAAAATGGTAATTTAAGATCAATATGATACAATAAAAACCATTTTAAAACATATAATATATATACCTGAGTTATCAATTTATAAATTAATTTCATGTATCTTATTTAATTAATTTTAAAATTAGAAATAACATAGTATACTTAATTTTCTTTAGTCTCAAAAATTAAATTAAACATTAACTATTCTAATTAAATTATCAAGTTATTATTATCTTTAAATTACTAAACCCTTATTAATTTTCAATTACTAAATATATCATTTAAAATATACAATTTCCTCAATTATAACATATACAAAATAAGATGACCCTAATTTATTTCAAACCTTTTTGTCAAAAGATTATCTATTTACTCTTAATAAAAAGAACTTATGAAAACATATACACTTGGATAATTGAATAAAGTTTGAGTGAATATAAAATGAAATTACTAAACTTATTATCTTTAAATACACTAAACATTAAATTTTAATATATAAAGAATTATATAAGGATTTTATTCAATTTAAATTCAATTAATTAAAAAGAGTTTACCTAATTACAATAATTCACTTAATTACCTATGTTAAAATAATTCATGAAAATATATCATTGGACTAATATAATAATACTCAAGAAATAATATTATTTTAAATATACAAGATGCTTAATTATAACATACATTGTAAATAAAATAAGGTTCTAGTTTAATTTAGAATTAGTTTATCAAAAAGCTTATCTAAGTACCTTTAATAATTTATGAAAATATATTCTTAAACAAATAAACTAAAGCCTAAATACACCTAAAATAATTTACTATAGTAGATAAAATAATTACTAAACTCTATTATTCTAGATACATAAAGTACTCCATTATAATCTAAAAAGAAAATGTTAGTAACATAATCTTAATCTTAATAATTCTAAATCTAATTTATTAAAAAGAATTCATTTTATTACTTATAATAGAATAATTTATGCAAAAATATAACATATATATACTCGGATAAATAAAATAAAACACGAATAATTTTATATTTAAATTATCAAAATCTGGGATGTTACATGCAAAATAATGTCTTTGAATCTAATTTGTGCCTACAGTTACATATTTTGCATTGTTCTGGTCACTTTTTACACTAGGAAGACGGGTGTTGAATAATTTTAGAAGTTCTCTAAGTCCAATAATGGTTGAAGCTTTGATCTGTTCACAATTGACTTCAAAAGGCTCCAAAGGTATCCATTGAGGAGCTCATTGAAAAAATGGAAAAGTTGGAAATAAGTATGGTTCGTAGGTTGTTACCTATTAATTCTTATAATATATTAATTTTGATGATTCTGATTCTTGTTTGTTTCATGTTTAAATTCAAACACTGAGGATGATTTTGGTGATGATTCGGATTAAACATAATTTGCTTGGTAGTTGGTATAACTTGAAAGCTTAATTTTATTGCACATATGTTGCTTTGTTGTTGGTTGAGTTGTTGCATCATACCTGAGTTTTTCTTATTGGATACTTTTTCTTTTTAATGAAAAGCTTAATTCAGATTGAGCATATGTTGGTTTGTTGTATTATTAAGTTGTTAATGAGTTATGTTTATTGAATACAATGTTTTTTATATGGAAAGCACGTTTCTCAATTCTTAGTAAACAACAACTAAGAATATGTCATTGAAATGAAAAACCGAACAAACCGAACGAAATAAGAACGATATATATTGGTTTGGTTTGGTTTTGTTGGTTTTTGATAAGAGTCGTTCTAGGCATCGCAAACAAGATTAGTTCGGGGTTTCCTTGCGTTCGTGAGAACGAGAGAGAAAGATTGTCGTAGCGGAACCCAAATAAGTTATGAATGCGAGCTAAGAACGTTCTTGTCAACAAAGAGTGTCACAAGAGCTTGCAACCACGTTAAAAATACCGAGTACGGGACTTGAGTCGTTCTCCCAACGAGTTAACGCATGGGCCGACTTTGGTTGTCAAGGAAATTGGGGGTTGCAATTGTGTGTGTGTGAGAAAAGCGAGCAAAAGAGAGATTAGAGAGAAAACTGATAAAAAGGGTGCTAGGCCATGGATCAAGATATCACGTGTGTCCCCATGAACGCCACTAATCCCAAGTATAGATGTTTAGCATGTAACCCACGAAGCCACACTCTACAAAACGGTCGAGTGGGTAGATCAACACCTTCCATAAGTCCCAGGCTTCTCATATTCCAGAGCAATGGTCCTAGGTCTTTGGAACATGGATAAATCCTCCATGCTCACCTCATTAAGGACTCACTCTTTCTGGCGAAAGCCTGGCGTCTACAAACGATGCCAACCCAAGGATTAACCGCCATGTTACCCGCGAAGCCACACTCTACCAAACGGTCGAGTGGGTAGATCAACACCGTTCCATAAGTCCCAGACTTCTCATATTCCAGAGCAACGGTCCTAGGTCTTTGGAACATGGATAAATCCTCCATGTTCACCTCATTAAGGACTCACTCTCTCTGGCGAAAGCCT
>JASCZI010120950.1:90149-103006 GCA_036250425.1 Stylosanthes scabra | reverse complement strand
GATATTGAAGGCAAAGAGATACGGATATCTTTCAAACAGATAAACAAAGCAACGAGCAAACAAATAAGAAACGGATTCAGTGGGACAAATGAGACGCATTCCGAAGATACAAGAGACACGGATTTCGCACATGCATCTCCGTAATCTCATCAACGTTCAACATTCAATTATAGCAACTTCTCAAAGATGTGGCCCGCATAAAAAAAAGAAACGGATTCCATCAAAAAACAGAAACAGAATCGTACATTCTTGATCTCACCAACAAACTCAGCAGTTTGAAAAAGGAATCGGATCTCACTACACATTATTGGAAGGAACATCAATAGTGGGAAGTATGAGAGCAAAGATTACACTAACCTGGACTTAGGTAAACCGCAACGAGTTGTGGTCTGCGATTTTTCTCCTCCGTTTCTTCGTGTGGGATTGAATGTGGTCTGCGATTCAATGCTCCTCGAACTTCTCTGCGGTTTTTTCTGTGATTGAATGTGCGAGATTTGTGCGGGTGAGTGATTGTGTGAGTGAGTGAGTGATTCTTTCCGTTTTTCCGTAACCGCCTCCCTCAGCTTTCCGGATTTCTTTTTTTTTTTTTTTTTTTTTCCTCCAGCGCGTGTTGTGTACGCCCTTGATAATGAGAGTGGTGTAATTTTACTTGGTTTGACTTGGTAGGCCATATTGCTTGGATGTGTAGTGGAGTTGAAAAAAAAATTATCATAATTATGGAATAAGAGAATTAGACAAAGGAAAACATAATAATTAGTCCTAATAAAGTAATAATTAAATCTAATGAACACTTATGTGAAGCAGCTAAAATTGCATTGTTGAAGGAGGAAGCCATAGCCACTACATTCTGAGAATAGAAGAGAGAGCTTAGATTAAAAGACAGCTATTTCTTGAACTCCAACTACGCCAGATAACCCTTGCACAAAAATCAAGTCGTCCTGTGAATATGAAAGGCTTGATTTGAAAATGATTGTCCCAGCCCTTTAAACTATCTGGCTCACTAATAACTGCTTTGAAACTATGCACATGCAACACACTCCCAAGCTCCTCTTCCACTCTTCACTCCCATTCCCAATCCCAATAACTCATCGCCATTATTATTTATAAATCTATATTTATATTTATTTCTACAATAATTACAATAACACCGAAATAAATTCCAATCAATCTTTCTCAATCATCACCTCGATGCTTCACCAGCCGTTACTCTGCGGCTCAAGAGCTGCCACCACCGCTCACTCCACACTCTTCGCTTCCTCCGTTTCTGGCGCCATCAACGTCTCCCGCACTTCATTCGCCGGAAACTCCTTCTCCGGTGACTTCGGGTACTATTTCACTTGTTAGTTATTCTTATGCTTCTTGTTCCAGGATTAACAATTTTTTATATTTTTAGCATTTATTAATTTCTTTTTGCTCGTGGATCTGATTAGATTGAAATTGAACAACCAAGCTTCTGGAAGCAAATCAAATAGCAGTCGTGGAGTTTTCAACGAGGTAATGCGATCAAGTATTCGGTATTCCACTGCTAGTGTGTGTATTCTCATCATGTGTAACTGTTTGTGGAATTTTGATTGGAATTTTGTCATTGGTTAGGCAAGGAACATTGTCAAGCTTATGACAAGTAGTGTTCATGGTGCTCGTGCAACAGAGGGTATAACTGAGGTACGAGTCATTTGTGTAATTGTGTTGCCTCTTCGCGTCACAGGCTTTCTGAGTCTCTGGTTGTTACATAAACGAACAGAATGTTTGTAATAACATTTGGATAAGTATGCAATGCAAATTGATATACTAGGGAAGTAGGTCATGCAACTCAACTATCACTATCAGGTGCTGTTTTGAAAGCATTCATCGATTTGTCTTCATTTTTTTGAAGTCTTGGAGTTAACCTGGTTACATTTTCCCCATTTAATCTGAATCCTCAAGGAATTAAACCTGAAAACTTTTCTATGATAACTAGAGCCATAAGTACAGACTGCTTTTTTTAGTATATATGATTAATGATCATCACTGAAAGGGCTCTTTTAACTTCAGACATGACGGGAGAAAATATTAATTAAAAGAGAAAACAAAAAGAAAACCTAGATGGTTGGCAATTAAGATGCTAGGTTGTTCAATTGCAAGTCATTTTAGTAATTGTCTCTTCATGAACTAGTGAGCTTTAGTGTGACTAGTGTCATCTGTGTTAAAAATGCTTTTTTGCAATTTCAGGAAGAAACCTTCCAAGTAATTGAGAGCAGACCATCATGGAAAACCTCTCCAGGCCAGGTATTTCCATTGGGTGTATCAGAAGTTGACAACGGGATCAATTTTGCTATTTTTTCACAGCATGCAACTTCTGTCACACTTTGTTTAGTCCCTCCTAAGAGGTAAATTAGATTCTTTTTGCATAATTAGTTTATACTTCCCAATGCATTGATCAAATTTTTAAAAAAATGTACTTTGTTTAATTTTATTTTATTCACATTTACACATTATTGTCAGGAGCCTTTCTTTTCTCATACTGTGATTTGTTTCAATGATTAGCAACTTTCTAAATCTGCTCAGCAACATAAAAAGGTGAAGAAAGAACTTAATTAATAAGGATTTAAGACTTGCACTGATTTTGACATCAATTTTGAAAGCTGCAAGCGCTTGAGTTGTGAAGTCTAGACTGAGATATACCTTGAGATCGGTTTCTCATTGTTTCTTGTGTTGGGTTTGTTTTGGCATGGCCTTATGATTAGTAGCAACATAAGTGAATGCTAAAACCTAGGATATTATTCTTTTCAAAGTCTTAATCTTTTGGATCAAGTTGTATTCACAATGTGTGAAAGCTCAATTGACCACTTGTCTACAATTCAATTTTTCTTGCTCTCAGTCAAATTAAGTTTTAGTTCCATGTCTTTTGAGTCAAATTGAAGAAGATCACTGTCATTCAAGATCTATACATTTTAAAAGAGGATACAGGCTGCCTTTCTCATCTTTCATATCATCAATCCATTTTACCAATCTATGCACTAAAAGAAGAAGTTTAATATATGCTTGAAACTTATAGCTGTTTTACATACTTTTTATTATTTTAATTTTTAATAAATTTTTAGGGGAAGCATGGATCCATTGGATGGTGAAATGATAGAATTGGCTTTGGATCCTCATTTAA
This sequence comes from Stylosanthes scabra, assembly GCA_036250425.1. Lineage (NCBI taxonomy): Eukaryota > Viridiplantae > Streptophyta > Magnoliopsida > Fabales > Fabaceae > Stylosanthes > Stylosanthes scabra. The sequence goes on along the minus strand of JASCZI010120950.1, from coordinate 99,867 downwards.
ACAAAACAGAGGATGTTTGGCACATTTGCATTGAGGTATATTTCTAGAAACTGCTTGAGAGGCTAAATTCAGCTTTGCCTTGTTTTTGGTTAAAATCACAACCTTAAAAATATAACTATAGTGCAGTTATCAAAATAGTATTCCTAATATTGTACTAATATGCAATATGATCCCTTTTCCAGTGTTTTATTTTTGTGGCTGAAATTTCAGAATAAACAGACAAGTCTGAAATTTATTATAACTGCACTGTTTTGTTATAAAGTGTTGGCTGTGAGGCAGGGAAGCACATGTCTTTTATGTTTGAATGCTAACATTGGCTGGTTTGTGTGTGATATATGTTGGTGTTGAATGGTGATGCACTTTGGTTTTTTGACACTATTTTGCAATAACATCATCAAACATCCTTTGAACAAAAGTTTTCAGAGACGATTTATGGTTAGATAATGAACTTTCTAGTATAAATGTACCTGACATTTTCTAATTTACCTGTACAAATTTTAACTAAAGGAGATAAGGCCATTGGATTTTATTGGACTATTGCTGCTGCTAGTTGGGCGATCTACTTTTTTATTTCATCCTTTTTGCCAAAGTTCAATTTTGCTTTCAAAACATTTTTTCTTTCAATGTTCAGGATCTGCCTCGGAGCAATGTTCTGTATGGATATCGCATAGATGGACCTCAAGACTGGAGTAAGGGGCATCGATTTGACAGCAACATTGTGCTTGTTGATCCTTATGCAAAACTAATAGAAGGTCGACGATATTTTGGGGACATTAGCAAGAAGTTGTCTAAGTTTCTTGGCACATATGATTTTGACAGCTTGCCTTTTGACTGGGGAGAAAATTACAAGCTTCCAAATATTCCTGAGGTTTGATCTTTTAACTGCATAAATGGCTATTGTTGCTCCTAAATGATACTTATCACATTATTATCCTTGTATTAAGGCTTCATATAAGCCAATTTATTCTTATTACCATATATATGTCATATATTCTACTTTTGTTTTGTATGGTTTTACAGCTGATGTCTAGTAGTTCAAATTTTGCTGCTCATTTTGTCTACCTGATTGAATGATGTATTTGCTTTGATATTCATTGTGCTTCACTGATGCACTTGCAGAAAGATCTTGTTATATATGAGATGAATGTTCGTGCATTTACAAGTGATGAATCTAGTGGGTTGGAAAACAATATTCGTGGTAGCTATCTTGGTGTGATTGAGAAGGTAATATTTGTGCTATTATTTATATTCTTAAGATGAATATGGCACAACATTATATGCCTGTTTTAAAATATTTCATTTCAATAAGTAATGCCTAGCCTCATGTTTGACCAAATGAAACCTAGTGTAAAAATAACAAAAGAAGTGTTAAGAGTTACACACTTGGAGTACCTGGGTTGAATCTATTTGTAACAAGAAGCTTGGCACACAAGGCGTTTGTTTTTGGGTAATGTTAGAAATAGACACGTATTAAACATGTGCTTTTTTTCATATTACTAGTCTCACCCTTAATTTTAGTGCTCATTGCTTGGTTTCTAGTTATGCACTAAGTGGTATTTATGTTGTACATAGTATAGTTAGATGTGTGGGAAGAAGCTAAAAGCCACACTTCTCCCAAGTCTATAACACTAAGGATCGCAGTGAGTTCTCCTTTGGGTCCACTAGTTCAGTCATTAAAAACAGGCAACCAAGAACAAGAAAATGTCACTGACAATGGTTGGGATTTGAATGTTGAAAACATATTAATTTTCCAATGAAATGTTAAAGTTTTGTAGCAGCTTTAAAATAATAGAAAGCAGAGTTACCCTTTTGAGATGTTTTAGTTGGAAGTTCCTGAAACCAGACTGATAGAAATTCAGTCATAACAGAGAGTTATAATGACACGATAAAAATTCTTGTTATTTACCTGATATTTTTTATAACCCATGGCTCAACAATTATTTAAACACCATATAAGCAAAATTTGTGCATACTGAAAAATATGAATGACTTAGATCCCAGAGTTATGTTAAGCCTTTTATAGAATGATTGAAAATGTAGTTGTCTAAAACTTTGTTATGCAAAGAATTGTGATGAAATTAGACCTGTATTATTTTCTTTCTTCAAATTTAAAATTGCTTAAAATTTAAAACAGACTCAAAGTTAATAGGAGCGTATATACAATGCTTTAGTTGTTACCTAGTGTCTCCAGTTTAAGGAAATAACCTTGTTTATGCTTTATTATATCCTTTGTGATTATTTATTCCTTTCTTGTCATTTTAACTTATTATTTTTCTCACCTTTAAGATCCCACACCTTCTAGAGCTTGGTATCAATGCAGTGGAGTTGCTGCCTGTCTTTGAGTTTGATGAATTGGAGTTCCAAAGGCGACCAAACCCCAGAGATCACATGGTAAACAGAAAGTATTATGATCTATTTTCAGCATAGTTTTGTGTGGAAGCCCTCCATTATTTACAGTGTATTTTTTAAGTGCAAGTAAACAAATAACACTCTTCTGTCTGGTAATCTACCTAGAAATTCTTAAGAAATATGTAATAACATAAACACACGTGCAGGTGAAACAACTATGTTTTCATTCTCATTCAGTTGGTGCTGAAATCTGAAAAGAAAATAGGGTTTGTGATGTGTTAAGTGATCAGTCTATGTGAATTTGACTTATAAAGTGGCTTATACAGTTGTACTGACAGTTGATTGTTGTTTTTTGCTTTTCAAGATTAACACATGGGGTTATTCAACGATAAATTTCTTTTCCCCTATGAGTCGCTATGCTAGTGCTGGTGGAGGACCAGTTAATGCTTCACGGGAATTCAAGCAAATGGTTAAAGCCTTACATTCTGCTGGCATAGAGGTAATCTTAGAATTCCACTTTCTTGAGGTTGGAGTGGTAACTTTATATTTTTTTTTGCCTTTTTGGGTTATTTTATATCATCCGACATCTCACTTGCAATAAATCTTGTGCCCACTTAGGTTATTTTGGATGTTGTCTATAATCATACTAATGAGGCAGATGATCCTAATCCTTACACTACTTCTTTTCGTGGTATAGATAATAAGGTAATTTCTCATTTGTAATTCTATTTTTTGGCAAAGTGTGTTATTTGTGCATTGGCATACTTGCAGTACCATACATTATGGTAAAGCGTTCTTATAAATTTGGCTTTTTTTTTATAATTCTCTTTTAGTATTTGGTGTAAAGGAAGTTTACTTTATATGACTCCAAATAGCATAACATAAGATATGTATGCAGGTTGAGAACGAGGTGTAAACAAGAAAAGATCATCTAGAAATCTAGGATTTATGTATATTAATGAAAAAATAACTGGTGAGGGAAAGGGAATCGTGTAATTAGTAATATCAGATAATGTGTTTAATATCTCCGTGCAACAGTGTTAGGAGGTAAGGTATCCAGTTGATTCAAACTCTTGACATAAGCAGTAATATCGGATAATGTGTTTAATAGTTCTACACAATCTTTAGAACTACAATTTACATTGCTACAAATTTAAAAGGCATTTCTTCTTAGTTTCTTTCTCAAGTTGTCCTTTTTCTTTGGTATTATACTAATCAGCCTATGTTTGTTTTAGTTGTATAGATTGTTGATTTGCTTTTACTCTTCTGAAATGTCTTCATTTCTACAGGTTTACTACATGTTGGACAATGATGGCAAACTGCTGAACTACTCTGGCTGTGGTAAGTTTATCTTGGTCTAACTATCAAAATTTTATATCAACAATTCAATGTATTACCCGTTCTACATTTTTCTCGAGTCTTGAGGATATTTATTATGCAATACTTTCTCCTTTTACTATGTTGAGAATAAATAGCTCCCTTCTGATTTAAGTGATAGCAGCTAAATTTTAGTATACATCATTTGGTTTATGTAGGTGATATCATCTACTAATACTAGACCTATATCAATATTATATACTCTCACTTAGAGTGAATATTTTTCTTCAGGAAATACATTGAATTGTAACCATCCTGTGGTCATGGAGCTCATCCTTGACAGCCTAAGACATTGGTATGGACTGCTTGCATAAAATATGCTATTAATACAGTTGCTAGTTGTGTATATCTTGATCAATTTAGTTGATTTCATCTGAGGACAACTTCTCCTTATTCATTATCTCACACAGGCTTGATACTTTAGAATATATAATTTTTGTGGTTTCTTAATCCATTACATGTTCAATTGCTCATGATGTTCTCTAAAACGTTAACACTATACTTGTTTGCCCTTACGCTTTTGCCACGATTCTTTTCTAGCCTATCATTAATCCATAAATATCAGTGTGTCCCCCTGGGGTCTTGTAATGTTCATATATTTTTAATGCTTTCATTTTTTGGGCAGCTTTAGTGCTTTTAGTCAGATAATGAATTAATAACTGCATCGCTTGTCCAAAATTTCCCAATTGTTTTGAATTTTCTTTCTTTGGCCTTCACTTTATTGTAGGGTCACTGAATATCATGTGGATGGATTTCGATTTGATCTTGCAAGTGTCCTTTGTCGAGGAACTGATGGGTCCCCGCTTAACGCTCCCCCTCTGATTAGGGTAAATTTAATATCCTAGAATATAGTAATGATTGGCATTTTCTTGAATGCTGGTATGAGGTTCACAAATTTGGTTCAGCCATTTTGGTCATTTCACAGATTGTCTAAAAAGGATGCCTGACAAGCTACAGGCATTTTGGTAAAGACATAAAAGCAGCACTTAGAACACAAGTTCTAGACATACTAGATTTTCCTATGTTGTAGTTTCCTTTCAGTGTACATGAGTCTTAGGCCGAACCAATGTAATTAGCAAACTATAGGGCTGACGAAACTAAACTCATACGTTGTGTCTAATTGAATGAATCTAAACTGTAGTAATTAATTTAGTTCGGTCTGGTTAAAGGGGTTTTTAGGCATACAAAGAGTTCCTGTAACGTATGTAAGTATAAACAAACAACCTCTTTGGTTAATGGTTATCCAAATGATAAATTAGGAGTTCAAACTTTGTCACAGTATATTAATAACATTCTAAGCAATAGCAGGAAGGACTGTAAATTCAATGCCAGTGAATTTGCAGGTTTACCTGCTTAGAATTTGCTACTGGATTTGGGTAGAAGCATGAAGAGGGGAGAGAGAGAGAGAGACCTCCAAATTATTGGAAAACCCGGTCTAATTGAATTAACTGTTTTAGAATTAGAAACCAATTGGAGCTGAGATACAACAGGAATTGAGAGACAAACAAAAGCTGGATTTAGTTAAGTTTTAGAAGTTCTTAATTAGTTTTGTGGTTTGTTTCCGGTTTTAAACACTATTACAGTTTATAAATATGAAGACATCATTGAGGGCTAGTTATTCTCTATCTCGGCTAGGAAATTGGCTCAAATTTTGTTTCATAATTAATTGATCCTATCAGTTCTTTTCTTTTGCAGGCAATTGCTAAAGATACGGTCTTATCCAGATGTAAAATTATTGCGGAGCCTTGGGATTGTGGAGGTCTTTATCTTGTTGGAAGTTTTCCAAATTGGGATCGGTAATTTATTTTGTTAGAAGTTTAACTATTTAAGTACATGTGATCATTCTAAGAATACTCTTTAATACAATCTTACACATCATGAAAGTTGATGAACTACATGCTTGAGTGATCTAAGACACCCAATTATAATGCTTATGTTACAAATGAGGGATGTGATAGAGGATCTAGGCATGAGAATAAGGAAGACATCATGTAAAAGTAATTAGAAGATTCATGCTAAGGATGCATCATTGAATGTTGATCTCATGATCTGGCTACAAGTGGTGAGAAGATGGAACTCGGGGTGTGAAATGTGAATCTAAAAGTGGAAAGAGAGGAAGTGTGGAGGTAAACAGCTACTGGGTGAGAATTAGAGAGGGATGCCACAGTTCTCCCATTGTCCTGTAGTATTTTTTCCCCCTAATATTTTGTTTTGGAGAACCTCAGAGGTCTACCTCTGTCATAAGGAGGTTGGCTCTACTGTTCTATAAATAAATATCAGTTTCACTAATGTTTCTATCAGTTGGAAGCAAACAAATGAACTATACACAACATATGAAGCCTACTTTTTTTTCTAAAAAAAAATCTTGATATTTTTAGGTTTTCAATTTAATTATTGATAATGAATTCAGTGGCTTGATGTAATGATATTTGAGATTCTTTTTTGCTTTTTGATTTAAACGTTCGCCACTAACAAGTATCAACTTTGTTAGTAATTAAGTATAAACAAGCAATAGTTTTGTGACAAAATCAACATGATAATTGGGTTATTCTGATTCTGCAATTGAATTTATCAAGGGTTGCATGACATGTTAGTTGTTTCTTAAGTTCTACTCTTTAGCATGTAATGATCACTTCAACATCATGTGATCTTTTCCAATGGCCAAAATCTTCATATGAACTGCATAAGTATGGTTTTGTTTAGAACACAAAAATAATTATTTCATGGACAATATCCGCTTACATTTCTTGAAATGGGGTTCTTCTCTAGAGAGATTCATTTATTGTTAAAATGGAAACCCTGTTTCATCCATTGACTATTATTCTTTGACATAGATGGGCTGAATGGAATGGGAAATACCGTGATGATTTGCGGAGATTTTTCAAGGTAATTTTTAAGGAGAGAGGAAAAAAGAAAGAAAAAACTCCTAATTTGATCCTTCAAATTACCTGATCTTGTATGATTTGCTAAAGGTAGTTTAGGCAAACAGAACTGTCCATTATGCCAATGTTATAGAGTAACAAGAAACTACAAACATAATCAGATGACTACTACTTGTCTTTGCAATATTCTATGATTTGACTTATGAGTTATGACCTGTTAAATTTATTGCTAATTTATTTTCTTCCTTTGAACATGTTCTAGGGTGATGCAGGTATGAAGGGGAGCTTTGCAACTCGTGTTTCTGGATCTTCTGACCTTTATAAAGTAAGCATTACTACTTATTCCCTGTCAAAGACCAACTCTTCTAAAGCTTATGCTAATTAGAAGAGTTTTGGGAATGGTATTATATCTCTAACAATAAAGTTGAAATTATATGGCTAGAATATTAGATTAAACTCACATGCTCATCACAAGGGGCCATCATGTTTAATACCTAAACATCCTTTTAAAACAGTCAAACTACCATATCCAGCACTTCAGTTTCTAAAATTGTTATCTGAATAGTTCTATATAACATTCCCGTCTGCATTGTTTATCTTACAGGTGAACAAGCGTAGGCCATATCATAGTATTAACTTTGTTATTGCTCACGATGGGTTTACCTTGTATGATCTTGTGTCATACAATTCCAAGGTACCACCCCTCCTAATTCTGGTCAAATACAACTGTTTATCGAAATATAGAACCTTACTTGGTTGCTGGTTTTATAGCACAATGAAGCCAATGGCGAAGGTGGAAGGGATGGAAGCAATGACAATTTTAGTTGGAATTGTGGTTTTGAAGGTAGTCCTCTTGTAATGCACTGTTTACCTTTGCTCATTTCTTTTACAATTGCCCTTTTCTTTTAAATTGATTATTCCAACATATAGAATAATATAATTATAACATAAAACCCAACTCTAATAGTACTACAACCTGGATGTCTGAATAACACTTACGAGTTACAAGCAGTGAATACCACAGACTGAAGTTCACGCTGTGTGATACATGGACCATGGTTCCTAGGTTTTTGTTTTTCTTGGTCTTTGGCGCTCCTTGTAGCTCCCCACCTAAACTAAACAGACTGAAGTTTATCCAACTATGACATAACAGGCTTCAATTTTATCATCACTAGTTTGCAGCGTAATTTTATTGTTTTCTGAGGCACAGATGATTTCCATGATATGCAACCATGTTGCAGTCATTGGTAGCAACTGTTCGTCATCACACTCACATTTTGTGGACAAAACTGATTATCTCATTGATTTGTTTGGGATTGCTTTATCTTCCCCATTTCTTTCTCAGTTTGTGTAGACATTTTTCAGAAATAAATATTGAGTTCTCATAAGTGATAAGTAAGCAATTTTTGGTATGTTGTTTGTGTGTATGGACCTTGCAGCAATATGCTCAATTGTGTTCACTTTCTCTCACAGTTTGTGTGCCTATTTAATTATTATTTTTTTACTGAAAAAAACTATGTTTGACAGGGGAAACTGATGATGCTAGCATAAGAGCTTTACGGTCACGGCAAATGAAAAACTTTCATTTGGCATTGATGATATCTCAGGTGCACATACCATAAGTAGTTAGTCATATTTCAGTTGTTTATTAGCAGAAAATAGTGCCTGAAATTCTGTAATCATTTCTGTAATCATATTTCAGATGATATAACTCCTCTGAAGTCAGGCTGTCTCTAAAGGAAGAAAGCAAATATTCTCTCACTTATAGACAAACCTACTTTAGAGGAGCTCTTTCCAAAATTTTCACATCTTTCAAAGTTGCATGTGTGAATAGGTTCAATTCTGTTAATTAGGCTACTGTGCCAAATGTTAAAAAGTTTGAACAGGTTAATCACCCAATGTAAACCATAGTTTTCTAAGGCAATATATGCAAATTCAGATTATGACACTATATCACCTATTCCACTAATTTTATCTTATAAAGTAAAATTCAAGATGATGTGGTATGATTTCATTGATTGCATTATTCTACAACTCAAAGCAAAATAGGTATTAGAATTTTGTAATTACTGGCAGGGCACACCTATGATGCTAATGGGAGACGAGTATGGCCACACTCGCTATGGAAATAACAATAGTTACGGGCACGATTCTTCTATTAATAATTTCTTGTGGGGTCAGGCAAGTTTATAACCTGCGAATTTCACTTTTGGCACTTTCTTACTAACTATTTACTGACAGCATAATATTTTTTCTCAATAGTTGGATGCCCGAAAGAGTGATCACTTCAGGTTTTTCTCCAAAGTTATAGAGTACCGGCATGCACATAAAGTATTCAGTCATGAAAATTTTCTCAGCAAGGTGATCTGTTTGCTTCACATTGTGTAAACTATTACTGCAAATCACGATGGTAGCGCATACACCACCATTTGTGCTTATGGAACAATTTTTTCTTGGCAGACTGAGATCACGTGGCATGAAGACAACTGGGACAACTATGAAAGCAAATTTCTCGCATTCACGTAAGAATAATATACGTACATCTTTGATAAGGAATCAGGATTGGAAAATCATAGATTTTTTTAGTAGGGGTTTTACACTTTTACAGAGTGAATCTAAACAGTGTTGCTGGAAACTACATCTTCGTCTTGGAATGTACTTTGAATCTAAAAATAAGAAAGACAATGACCGAATGATCCGGCATTAATTGCTTTGCACTATATGTGTCCATTGCATGTGTATGCAGGCTTCATGACAGCAATGGAGGAGACATCTATTTGGCATTTAATGCTCATGACTTCTTTGTTGAAGTTATCCTTCCACCGCCTCCATCTAAGAGGAGCTGGTTTCGTGTGGTAAGTCTTTCCTTTTAATACGCATCCAAAAATGCCTTCCTTTTATGGTGCATGCGTAAATTTGACTTCGTCTAAATTCATGTAGCCATTGTATTACTTGGTTTTTACTTTACATTTCTTCGGTTGACAAATAAGATCTTAACATGAATTTTTTGTTAGGCACTAACATCAACTTTTATTAGAGGATGCCATTGCCAGCAAATTGTTTCCTTATAATTAAATTTTGTATTCATTTTATGTTGAATTCTTGACGCC
>JASCZI010120950.1:77760-90080 GCA_036250425.1 Stylosanthes scabra | reverse complement strand
TGCAAAGGAAACACGTACAACATTGCACCAAACTCCTCCATTCTTCTTGAGGCCAAGTTTTGATTGGAGAAGCCCCCTCTCAAAATTGTACAATAAAATGTTAATAATATAGTAGATGTATCTCAGATACTGAAATGGTTCATAGGTTTGGTACTGAGTTTTATCTTTTGTACTATAAACACAAGAAAAAGAGAAAGAGAAAGCAAAGATGAATAATGAGACTGCACTTGAACTAACGTCATTTCCAGGATGGAGCAGTATATAGAAAAGTCAGGTTAAGATGTTCAGATAATCAATTACTACGCTATTTATCATATTGTAGTGTTGGTTTGAGTCCAATAAATGTTGTTATCAATCTATCTATATTTTCTTGCTTGATTTATTTTAGTAGATTATAATATCATTGTAGTATTAATATGGTTATTTAATTTTTTAGTTTTGAATCATTTGTGCTTTCTCTTGATGATATTTTAATACAATGATAAGACGGTGGGAAATTTGGCAAGCATTTACTGGGCTGTTTACTATATAATAATCATGGCCAATAAAGATGGCTGTCAGGATTGAGTTGCTTAGTTAGTTCCGGTTTGGTAGAATTTGTCTTTTTAAAATTAATTTTTTAAATATTTTTTATAAATTAAAAATATTTATATTTGGTAAATCAAAATAAAATAAAAAGTAAGAATAAATATAGATATAAAGAGTTATATTATACTTTTAATTTTTATAAACACACATTAATTTTTAAAAATATAAATATATAATGTTGGGTGCTTGTAAAAGCATCTTTAACTTTTCAAAACTAAAAACATAAAACATCAATTTCTTTTAGCAAATACATAATGAATTGCTTTTTAAAAAAAAAAAAAAAATACAAATATCTGTCCAAAAACTTTTACCCGATCTTAAATCGGTTGCATGGTGTGTTCTATTATTTTTATTTATTTATTTTTTTTGTGTAAAAGATTAGAAATTTTTTAAAAGAAAAAGTTTACGTGACCAATGAGATTAGCAACCAATATAACCAATAAATTAAAAACAGAGAAAATGGCATTATTAGGTTGCGTTTCAACAAAATCAGAAACGGCGTCATTATCTTGCGTTTCAACAAGCTCATCTTCTTCCTCCTCAAGCTACGACTATGGAGGCATTGTGTTCGTGTATTCAATCTATAGAAGGAGGCGAGTTTCAGAGTGCTTTTCCATCAACGAAGAGTCAGATTTTAACCTCTATCAAGCACATTCTAAATTTCGTCTTCAAGCTTTGACCATGGTGGCGCTGTTTTCGCCGATTCAGTGTGATGGATGCCTCTCGTTTCGGTTTGCCGTCAACGAAATTGAGAGACCTCCATTGAAAGCACATTCAACCTCCATTGAAATCACCATCAACATGACCTCAAGCATATTCAACCTCCATTGAAAGCAGCATCAACGTGACCTCATTCATCTTGTTTCATTGTTTAAACATTCACGTTTGAGTCTCTATTTTCATCATGGATTCTATGAATTTGGATTGCCTCAGATCAATGGATCAACTTTATGAAGATCCTGGACAGGTTACATTCTCTTTCTTATTTGTTTTTAATTTTATTTGACAGTGATCATCCAAATTTAACTTTACTGAACATTTCTTTATTAGTGTATAGATCATCTTCACTATAATACTGATTCATGTTGCAGATTTCACCATAATTTAATAATGTTGGAGTGGAAATATCATATAATAATCCTATGAATTCATCTTCTGAATCATTTCCTCTTAATTCTGTTATTGAAGAGGTATTATTCCTTACTCACATCATAAGAGTTTTATAATGATTTTGTTACAAGTTTTTTCAATCTTTTAATGTAGGTGTCAGATCATACTCACATATCAGATGATGAAATTCCTAGAGCAAGCATATGCTTTGATTCTTTGGAGAAAGCTCATGATTTTTTTTAAGTTGATTTGGCTTTTAGAAAACTTAATAATTTTTAGTGCAGTCTTAATGATCTCTTAGCTTAGTCGGGATGATCTTTTATTATAGTTTTGATGATCTTTTATTGATTTCATTGTTTTTTCACAAGTATTCATCATTGTATTGTGTTTCTACATTTTTTTCACCTTTTTTTTAGTGTCGTTTTATATGGAATTGTTATAGTGTTAACAAATCACCTTATTTTCTCAAGTAGTAAATATACTCTATGAATGATCTCTTTAGCATAGTTTGGATGTGCATTTATTACAGTATGGATGATCATTCGTCTTTTTTTATATAACTTCCTCAGCATAATTGAAAGGAGATTTTCCGAAGACAGAGTAGATGAACTAATGGTGGCGATGATGATTGAAGTTTTTCCTTGTAGTTGCTTGAGAGACGTCGAGAGAGTAATCGGATACGGTGACGGTGATGGTGAGCAAAGGTGACAGTGATAGTGAGCAAAGTAGTAGAACCCTTTGCTTACGATTTTTTGTGGTAGTTTAACAAAAATTCGGAGTGATTGTTCAACAGATTCGACAGCGACGTTCACCGGCGTCAAAGACACGGTGGCTTGTGTTGTCGAAGGTGAGAAGAAGAATGCGATGATCGACGTAGTAAAACGGTAGCACGGTGGCTTGTGTTGTTGAAGGAGATGATCCAAGAAGAAGAAGAACAGTGTCACCGCCGATCGAAGTAGAAGAAGAATGCTTGTCGGAGATGCTTGGTGGAAATACGCCGGTCAGAATAGTGAACGATGGTTTGGGTGGTTCCGATCATAGATGGTGGTGGTTATTGTGATTTTTGAGAAGGATAAAAAATGTTTGGTAATTTAGGAATAAGCTTGTGTTTGAAGTAGTATCTAGGCTAGTCCAACATTATTGTTGGTTATTGTTGGTCACATTTACATTGGCTACATAGCGTAATTGGAGTCGAGATTTTGTTTACATCCAATACCATCGAGTAAACTATGCATCCCTGTTAATTTACTTCAAAAATAATAAAAAAAATTTGAATTAACTGAAATTGCACAAGATTGAGATTAAGCTGGATTTTATTATTGGTCTATTCTTGAAATCATAAATAATTTTTAAATTATGCTAAGTGTACACTAAAATCAGCCATCGGTGTATAATACACATCAAAATAAAAAATATATGTATAGTTTAACTTATTCTTAGTATGTATTTTATATTTTGATGTGTATTATACATCGATGACTGATTTAGTGGCTAATTTTAGTATGTAAATAGAATTGTTGATAAACTTTTTATTTTTAAGAACTACTCTTTAAGTTTGATTCCTTTTAAATAATAAAATAAAGAGAAAGTATACACTAAAATACAATTTCAAATTTCAAACTCTATTACTAAAATATAAATTAGATAGTTATATATTTGAATAATGGATAAATTAAAGAATTTAATTTAATTTAAATTGACTAATAATATTAAATTGATTTGATTGTTTTATTCGACTTACGAGTTTATCTAAATAATTATTAAAATAAAAATGTGTACAAATCTCAATAAATCACAAATTAGTTAATATAATCTTAACCAAATTAAAGATTTAAAATTTCTTTTCAATTTTTAAAAATTTTAAAGATAATTAATTTAAATCAATATTATTAAATATGATATCTTATAATTTAGTATCTTTTATTAATAGACACAAAAAATATCTTTTGAAGATAAAAAGGAGAGAATCTTAAAATTTACAAAACTTGAAATAAGAGTTTGATTAGAATTGACAATTTGACATACTTTTTGGATGATCAAGGTTGACACGGTTAGACTCAAAAAGAAAATTAAAATTCAAATCCAGCCACTAATTCAAAATCAAAATCGAATCGACACCAAAACATAAACAAGAGGCAAGAGTCTTCCAAGTTCCAAGTCCAAAGGTCCTTTCACTCTCATCTCACATATATATACCCCCTCTCACCAACTCTTTCGTTTTCCACTTCACACTCCAAACCCTCAAAACACTTTTCTCTCTCTCTCTCTCTCTCTCTCTCTCTCACACACACACTCACTCTCCATTCTTTGCTTTTATTTTTCTCTCAACTTTCTTTAATAAGCCATGTCTCGCCTTGCCTTCTTCCTCCTCGCCGCCTTACTGGCTACCGTCTGTGTCGGTCAAGCCCCATCACAAGCACCCGCTCACGCTCCACGCGCCACCCCTAAAAAATCTCCCTCCCCCAAGGCTGCTCCTCCCACCGCCACCTCCACCGCTCCTTCACCTCAGCTCGCTTCTCCGCCAGCCTCATCTCCCATCACCGCCACTCCTCCTTCATCTTCTCCCACCGCCTCCCCTACCGAATCACCTCCAGCTCCTCCAACCTCTCCCTCCGCCGCTCCTGGCTCCGCCGAAGTCCCCACCGCAGCTAGCGGCCCCTCCATTGGCGTTACACCGGTCGGTGCCCCCGGTTCTTCCCCTCCGAAGAACGCTGCTCCAGTCCGAACAGTCTCCGTCGCCGGATCCGTGGCCGGCTTCGCAGTTATCATGCTTCTGATGTAGATCTGAAACCTTTTTAGTTTCTGTGTATGGTTAGGGTATGGTTCTTTCTAGTTTTTATTGTTATTTTGTTCCGAGATTATTATGTTCAGTTTCGAGTTAGATACATTATTATTATTATTATTGGACATTAGTTTTTTATTTAAATATTTTTTTAGTATTTAATATTTTGATTACGATTTGTGTTTAGTCATGGACGTTGATGACAGTGATGTTGGAGATCTCCTGTTTTAGGGTTTGAATGATTTGGATAGCTTGACTCTCTTTAGATTAGACTATTTAATATTTATTATTATTATTATGGATCGTCGCGTTATAACTTTTTTTACACTTTTATTTTTAAGTTAATGTGTTGTATTTACATGCATAATTTGATTTGTTTCTGTTGCAAATTAAGTTCTCCAATATCGATTGCATTTGCACCGTTTTCTCGAATTAGAGACGTAACTGGGAAAGATAGAGAGCGAGCTTTAATGCTTTATGTTGTTAGTAAATAGGACTTGGAGATACAGGATCTGATCTGAGGAAACAAAGGAAGAGGTAGCAATTAACGGAGAAGAGAAGCAAACAACTTTTTGTCGTGTTTTGTGCCTCTGTTAACACGGGCCATCGACAGCTGGCCTTAGCAATATCCTTTTTCTTTTTTTTTTTCTTAAAAAAATTTCAGTGCTTTTATTTATTTAATTATTATACAAATTTTTTAGTGTGCTTTTTTTTAAAGTAGTGTTAATGAATGGAAAAAAGAAGAGTTGGGGAAAAGGTTGGTCTTGAGATGTTGGATGAAGGAAAAAGGTGGAACAGGTGTCACATGGAAACAACTGTTACGGGCCTTGCTGTGTCACGGACGCATGTGCTTGGCGACCGATACTAGGACAAATTAAATAAAGCAAAATATGATATATATATATATGCTATTAATGCCTCTATTTTTTGTTCTTTTTCACTATTTATTTTGTGGAATTTAACTAGGCATTTTACTCTCTTTTATTTTGTGGGATGGTCATGGACTTAAAAAAGGATACAAAACCAAAGTAATTCTAAAATGAATTATACTTTACTTACTACTTGAATGGTAATATAATAAAAAGAAGAAATTGTTTTTGAAGCCCCGGTAGAAAATTTTATTTGCTAAGTCCGTGATTAAAATTCCCTTTAGGGTTAGGCGTATACATGTGAGGGTGGTTGGAGAAGAGAGAGAAAAGAGGGGAATCCTATGCGTGCAATTTGAATTATTTTCCACTTTTTTTTTTTTTTTCCTCTAATGATTTGTTGACTTCTTTTTCTTAATTATTGTTCCGAAACAAAACCATGATCAACTTCTGCGAAATCAATCCATTAGGGGTGATGATGGGAATAATTGCAAGAAGAGCAGCTTCACATGGAATTTCAGCTACATGCTTTCTTCCTAACTAAAGATATTTCTTATTTGGTCTGTGACATGGCTGTGTTATTACTTATTTGGTTAACTTCGGCTTGGGCTTAATTTTATGACGGATCATTTTCTCATAAAATTTCCACAGTTAACGACTCAGAAAAAGAAAAAGAAAAGAACTTCCAGAGATGTTCTGTCCTCCCCACTTCTCCAAAAGGCCAAAAACCAAACAAATATACCCTATAATATGTCCTCAAAAGCAAATAAAAAATAGAGGAATAGTTACAACAAGTTTAGCTACATTTACTCAAATATTATGATTATCTCTTTATATCATATATTAGAGTGGACCTATGTGAAAACAGCATAAATATATAAATACCTAAATATATTCTTACTTTTACAAATGACTTAAAATATCTTATAAATTCAGTTTGTGGTAGATTTTATGTGACTGTGACAATAAAGATGAACATCATGAGCAAGGCGGATTCAGAAACTTTGTGAAGGGGCCGAAAAATAAAAATAGGTATAATTAAATATTATATCTTAAATTTGATCACATTTTTCATTAAAAAAAATATTAATTTGTTATGGTTTTAATATCATGAGAAAATAATAAGTTCTAAAATAATTTAATTTATTATTTATATATTTTTCTGCAATATTAAATTAGGAGTCAATGTATAAATTAGACTCTTTTGATATAATAATAAAGATAAGAATTAATGAAGGAAATAAAACATAAAAGCCAAGAAGAAAGAAGAAAAAAAATTATTTATTTAAAAAAATAGTTAGCCATCAAATTATACACCATTCTCATTGAATATTAATATTGGAAAAGTCATAAAAAAAATGAAGGCAATGGAATTTGAACCCACATCCTCAATACAATATCATTCTAAAAAAATGAAGATATTCACTAAACCATGAAGCATATTTAGTATATTATTACACATTTTTTATTATATACAAAGTTTATAAATTTTCTAGGAGGGCCAAGGCCTACCCTGGCCACCCCCTAAATCCGCCTCTGTTATGAGTACGACGGTTGCGAAAAATATAAAATTTTGGTAATGTTGAAAATAAAAACTTTAGTTTAAATTAAGATCACATTTTTTATTATTTGACTATTTTTAAACTTGAAAAGAAAATATATCGCTAAATAGAAAAAATATTACCTTAATTTTAAAATATAAGATTTATCAAAATTTTATAACCACCAAATCTACTATAATAATAATCACCATAGAATTCACCAAAAATAAATCCTAAGTCAGTTAAAAGTTAAATAAATTAAGTGTTCGAGTTGTTATTGCTATTATTTTTTAGGGTACTTACATAGATAATTTTATGTAAAGACATCTTCTTATAAAAAATTATATTATATTTATGAATAATGCTACGTAACCAACATTAGGAAATCATTAGGAAGTCAATAATTAAATTATCATCCAAAATTTATATGAGTTATCATCCGTAACTCATATATTCAAGATTAAGTTATCATCCAAAATTTATATGCTCATTTCTATGTTTATATATAAAAGTTATATTGTGAACCAGAATTAATATGTTTTTGGGATAGTGTTTTTATTTCCCGTCTCTCTTGTAACTACATTATCAGCCTCCACACGAATGCAAAACAGAATAACAAACAATACTTCCTATATATAACTAAGACTACATACAAGAACTGAATATATAGATCAATATACTCAGAGAATTCAACCTGAATAGATAAAAAATAAACCAGAATAATAATGAGAACACAAGAACATACACAACAAAGTAACCATGGAAAGCACTGCCTCTGTCCTGGCTATAGATCTATGGACACACTCATACCATACTCAATGCAAAACACAGTATGAGATGAAAGAAACAATCAATACAACAATTGGAGTGATCCTACTCACTGAAGAAGATGAATCTGATTTTGTGGATGATGTAGTGGTGGTGGTGCTTGGTGTGGCTGAACCCTTCCCAGAAGCAGAAGAAGAAGAAGGAGTAGTAGTGGATGATGATGATTTTCCATCCTTGACAGTAACTGCAAGCTTCATTCCACCAGCACAATGTCCAGGAACACCACAAATGAAGTAATGTGTGCCTGAAGTCTTGAGGGGTATGGTGGTGGAACCACTGCTATCTGTGCTAATTGAATTCCCACTGCTGCATGATTTGTAGTCACCTTCTTTCACCTCGTCCACCGTGTGTCCGGAGTCGTATTTGAAAACTATTCCACATCAACAAAATCTACATCATAAATATACTATATTTGAACCACTTTTTCTATACACCTCTTTTATACGTTTTTTTCCTAATGCACACAGAAAATACTAAAACTACACGCTCATAAAACTATCTATGAATGAGAAAATAGCTTTCTACGTATGAAAGATGAGCTCGTTTGTCAAAACTACCTAAGCGACGTTAACTGAGAGTTTCAATGTTAATGGCTAATGTTGGGGTAATTTTGACAAACTAATCTTATCTTTCATGGATAATTTTGTCGGCACCTAAAACTTCCATGATAGTTTTGATATTTTAAAAAAAAAAAAAAACCCAAATTTATCTTCTCTCACTTCTTATGGATCACTTTTAATTATAAAATGAATGTGTATAAAAGTAGTGTACACAAAAGTGGTGTAAAATGTCTAGTAAAATTAGTTTAACCATTCTAAATTTTCTGTTGCAAGACACTTGCTCAATGTACAATAAAACAAACAAAAGGACTTGCAATAGTTCTTAGTTTCTTACCAAGGCTATCACCAACTACAAAGTTCTTGCCATTAGCCCAAGTGCTGTAATCACCACCAATGGCCCAACCTGAGGTATCACCTACAGTGTAAACAGTTGCAATGGTTGGCAAGGCCATGTTGACTGCTAGAAAGAGTGCCAAAACCAATGCTTTAGAGAAAGTCATTTTGAATAGAAAGAAAAATGAGAAGGGAAGGAAAAACAAGGGAAAAAGATTGAAGAGTTATGGTTTGGTTTTGATAATGTAGTTTGGGAAATGGGGTTTTGCTTTATATATAAATTTGGAAAGGGAAAGTGGAGTTGTTAGAGTTAGGTCCCATTTTGTTCTGTTCTTGCATAAGGATGGCTTGAGTTACACTTCATACCTAATCACCAGGAAAAAAAATTTAAATAATTGATGAGGTGAAAAGAGTAGTGGTTGGTGGAATTATTATATTGAAAATTACAATTCCGTTGACAAAATAGGCCAATTAGTCTTCACTTTTAACAGCTTAAGTTAGAAGATGGGTGCTATAATGAACTATTAATGATGAAAATTGAAGGGAATGTTAGTTTTATATCCCTCTCAATTAGATACCTAATATTCAACTCTATTGTCTTTTGCTTACATATGAAAAAATGTTGCTATATATTACTTTCTTTTTTGAAAAAAAAAAAAAATGATGTCTTACATTCTTTTACTATTATATTAGATAGTATGGGAGAAGTTTAGAATTTATGTTTGAAAAGAACAAATTCTTGTATAAATATGAATTAAGAAAACGTGATATTTAAAATAGACATAAAAATTAAAATGAGTTCCTCTTAAATAAGTGATAATCATGTTTTGTTATAATTACATTAACATAATAAATTTGTTAACACAAAAAAAAAAAAGACCACGAAAAAGTAAGTCTAAATAATACAACTTAAACACATGGTTTTAAATGTGAGGTTATTCTATCCGATTATATAGTTGGAAAGTGTATTGTATTGGCGCCTTTAAGGAACATTTGCCGACTATATTGGATTAAGGTCCCTCAACACATTAATAATTACATAACATGATGATGGTGAAAGTGAATGAAGAATGATTGCTTAGAACCTACTCATTGTGGTGCATATAGGAAAGTAGCTCCTAATAGAAAATATCATCGAATCCTTTACCATTAATCAACGAGTTCCCATATGGTATTTGCCGTGGCATAGTGCTTTAAGTTTAACTCAAGATTATTAAGTGCTAAAAACATTGACATGTGCATGAAGTATATAATTGCGTAGTTCTTTGTTATTATCCTTAAAAAATGCATTAATCTTCTTTAGAACATGCACGTGGACGGTGGAGCTCTTCCTTCCCTTGATGCGAACCATTTTGAGAAAATAATAAACTAGTAGTAATCAAATTATGAGTTACACCTTTTTTTTTTTTTTACCCCTTTCTCTCCCTTTTCAACTCCCTAAGATGTTATAAATTTCTTGATATTAAGGATAGTCCTGGTAATGGATAGGGTAGAATTTAGTCTCAATCTTAATTCTATTTGAGGGTTGATTTTTCATCTAAAATTCAACCCTACCCTACCCGTGGGTTGAAAACACCCAACCCTAACCCTTTCCGCGTTCAACCCGCGGATATCCAACTCTACCCGCGGGTTGAGAAAAAAATAGTAAATTAAATAATTATAAACATAATTAAAATTTTTTTAAAAAACATCACAATATATCAAGTATAGGACTTAAAGTACAATTCAAACAACACAATCAAATCACAAACAATATAATCATAAAGTTGTTTCATTCTATATTTATAGATGTAAATAATTAAAAGATGCTTTATAAATTTTCAATATATAAGAATTCCAATTAAAAATGATAATAGAGTGATTAAAGTGTTTTTGTATAAATAAAAAGTATGTATTCTATCCCTAACACTAATATTTTTTTTCATAAAATTATGTATTACATATGGACGAATTTGACGGATAGAATTGAGTCTAAATCCTAACCCTACCCTACCCGCAAGCAAATCCGCTCCGCTGCGGGTAGGATTGGCAATCCGATCCGAGCAGAAGGGATCAAGTTGTATACCCACGAATAGGGTTAGTGTTGCCACCCCTAATTAAGGAGGCCTTCAGAAATTTGGTTATAATTATACTTCCGAAAAAATCTAATGAAGAAATAAAATCTTTTTTTGTACATCAAGTCAATGTTTATCATTTGACGGTGGGAGGTTAGGAGACTACTCAAAATTTCTTCAAAATTAGTGTTTCTGATGAAAATATTGCTTATATGCTTTCTATTTTTATATATTTTTTTAAATTAATATTAAGGAAAATTGAATAATTGGATTAGTAGCAGAATCAATTCCTGATAGGTTGAATCTGATTATACTCGATTAGTTGTCGGTACCGAACCAATATAATTAGTTTGGAGCTTTTCTCAAAATCATATATATTAATTTAATATACAAAACAAAATGCATATAAAAAATATTTATGAGAAAAACTGAGGTGGTGCAAAGAAGGTTCGAGTTTGATTAGGCAAAAGCTTAGTCCTTTTCTAAGATCCCTCTAACAGAGAAAAAATGTGGCTAACGCGGCAATTTCCTTGCAGTTTAGGGGAAAATGTGACCTACGAAATATTTGATCCTAACTGCATACCAAACACAATAACACCATTGAAAGTTGAAACAACCAGTCCAGCCCTCATCATGGGCTCTGCTCAGAGGGAGGGGACTTCATTATGCCACATTTCAATTTAATTGATATCTCAAAAAAGCATATATATTATATCATTCCATTTGTGTAACAGAGAATAAAGTTGCTATAGTTGAGGTTGTTGGGTCCCTTGCTTTCTGGCCAACTACTACTGTCGTTCTAGATGATGCATGTCATGGAAACAATCATCAGTGTGAAAATGTTAAGGAATCAATAATTGTGTAGAAGGATAACATTACATGGCCCGGAATTAAATTAAGCATAGGATGAGTGGATAACCAATTTTCACATTTACCATGATTTGTGCATAATATAGACTCTGTAAAAGTGAAACAAGTAAGGGATGAATTATAAATTATTTTCCTGCATAGCCTTAGACCAATCGTTTTCTGAGCTTTTGGGTGGTTGGGAAACTCTTTTCAGTTGTCACTAGTGGTATCTAAGACGGGGAGTGCTCTGGTGATGAAATGTTGCCTTTCTTCATGTGATGAAATCAATCATGTTGAGGCGCGTGTGAATGTTGATATTGACAGTTGCGTACAAGCGCATGTGATGCTAGAGTCTCAGAGCGTGGGTGTGCGTGACATGATTTATTAGCATCATTTAATAATATGTTAATGGGATTAATTAAGACAATGGGCCGTTGTTCTGATAGCAGGATAAAGGGAGGACTTTTTTTTTCAATTACGACGTATTAGATGGATTCGTTTCCTTTTCTGAGCCCGTAGTGTATTAGATGGATTGGTTTTTGTTATTTTTTTTGAAATAATGGGGAAAAAATGGTTTAGTCAGTTGGATAAAATAACGGAGGGAAGTTAAAGCTTATATTTTTTTTAATATAAAGACTATATATATACTTCAAATAATTTGTTAACATTATGCTAATGTCATTGAACTTTCGATATATAACAAAGTAAGCTTCGGTAAATTTGAACAAATAATAATAATAATAATAATAATAATAATAATAATAATAATAATAATTTGCAATATGTGATTTAAAATTTTTTCACTTGTA